>JAUZND010001411.1:0-13491 GCA_034780555.1 Coelogynopora nodosa
AACAGATTTGTAGGCCTTGTAGTGTAAATCTTTTTATAATTTATTAAAATAAAACATACATAGAATAGTGCAAGGGATATAGAATATATTATTAAAATAAAACATAGAATAGTGCAGGGGACTTATTAACCACCCTGTATATTATGTGATTTATCTGAATAGATTAATTCACATTTAGATGACTGTGATTTTCGAAAAAATAACAAAATTATTAACCAATCAGTGTAGAAATCCAGTAAATACTTGATTTAAATTGTTACTTTTGATAAGACATTATAATACTTAAACGACATTCTTTAAAGTAACGAAATGAGTTAAATAAAACATAATTACTAATTTAATTAATTTCAGAAATTAAACTGATTAGAATAACTATAACTTAAAGTGTTTATGCTATTAAGTGTAAGTATAACTTGGAACCTGAGTGTTGGGAACCTAAACGTTTCAGTGGAACATAAATGGAACCAAATATTATTTAAAAATATTTATTTAAATTTTAAATATAATTGAACCAAATCAATTGTTTATAGAATTTACTATTTTTATGATGCATTTGTAACAAAATTATTTTAAAATATTTGGAACGTTTTGGAACCATTTTTGAAAATAGCATTGCCAGTGGGGTATATTAATTAAATTGTACATTTAAAATTATAGTTATTCTAATGGTTATACCGAAAAAATAGATGTTTGTATAGAAAACAGTTGTTTATTGCAAATTCTAGACATATTTTAATTAGAAGATATTAATTTTATAATATTATTTTAATTTAGAAGATATGCAAATTCACCTTAGACAGATATAAATTTGAATAAATGTATACCTTTCATATTTATCCATAACCAGTTTTTTAAGTCCTTCAAAATTGTACTAAACAGCTTATGATAGCTTGTTGATGTTGTTAATGGGATTGTTCAGTTTAGCCTATATTATCATGGACGTCTAGTATTTACCTCACACTCACTAAAATTTTAATTGTCACACAAAAGTTAAATAAATTGGTTACTGCTACTGATTCCACTGGTCAATTTTATAAAGTCATGATGGTTCAAATTGGATAGATCCAATTTTTTTATATGATAGGTTCATGATGGTCAAACTATTTGCCAAAATTACAACAGTGGCGTTTAAAATACCTCAGTGATAACAAAACGTCATCGTCATCTATCCTAGACAGTATTCTTTACAATGACAACCTAATCATATATAAAAAACATCTTTAAAAACTGCTGCGCTTATTCCCGAATTTCCTCTTTTCATGGTTACCATCCAGTATTTTCTTTTGTTTCGTAATTTAGTTTTTATTTTAAATAATTACATTTACTAGAATAGTTCCAATACCATAGTAAAGTTATGATTGTTGTTGACATTTTTAAATAATTAAATTGATGAAACATCTAAAGAATTTTTGTATTCGTTTAACATACAAACATTTATATAAATACTTTTTTGAACAATATTAAATATTGTAACTTATGTATGCACAAATCTACAATAAAATTATATTTGTAAATATTTTAATGCATGATTGTATTCCTTAAAATGTTATATCTTAAATAAGTTCATAAACAACAATAATATATAATTATAAAAATAATAATATAGAACTATATATAATACATTAGTTCTGGTGTGATTATTTAGAAGTTTGCAAGAATATTAAGTTTAGCGTCATTAGATTATTAGCTTTTTCATTAATATATTATTAGCTATAGTATTAGATTCTAATATTAGATTATTGGCTTTATGTAGTATTATATTAACTTTATTATTAGCTTTAGTTTATAAGCTTCAGTAGTAAAATGGATAATTGGCGTTGCATAAATGATAAAAAGGAGCAGCATATAGCCTACAAAATAATGTTTCATTTTCTGTATGTTCAAATAAATGGTCTAGTAGAAGACTATAATTATTTTAATAAACGTATCAATATTAAAGATATTATCCCTAATTATATATGTGCCTAAAGAAAAGTGGATTTCAACTATATAGATTTTATTGTATAATATATATTATGGTGCATTGCCTTGGGCGTTTAAAATATGTTCTATAATGATATACAAATACAATATAAATAATATTTGCTCTATAAAATTAGTTAATATTTCTAGCAGTTAAAAAAATACAGAATCTATATCGATCGAAAATTTGTTATTTTAAACATAAATTATGATTCTCTGTAAAACGATAAATAATCTATTTTTCAATTCTGCTTAAGAGCTTAAACTTTTTGTTATTCTAACAACACGTAATGGTTAAAATTTGCTAAATTCGTAATAATACATAAACATTATCAACAAAATTCGTTACTGAAGATTCTAAAGAATTCAAAAAATTATTAGTATGTATAAAATTAATTGTTATAAGGTTTATTGATACATTACTATTTTAATTCTACTTGAACATTATATAGTTTACCGTCTACAACACAAATGATCAATATAAATTGACTCCGCTGAGAATCCAACGCTACAGCTTGTATAAAATATACTCAACATTTAAAAAAAATAGCTTACACAAATATTGAATTGGTAACATTAAAACAAGAAAACAATAGTAAAAGCTGTTTATACGGCTCTAATAATAATTTTTAAAGCAAATAATAAAATGTCTTTCTGTAAATGTTTGTCTCATCATAACAATATACTTCATAAACAGAAGTCCACTGGGATTTACCTAGTGATTATCGCTAAGAAATAGGCAAAACTCTCAAGGTAAAACGTTAATGCAATACAGTTTTTACCGATATATGGAGCCAGCAATGTTATTAACAAAACAGAAGAGTTGGCTAATTAAGAAAGAACAGTAGAGTATATTTGCTGTTTAAAGTTAATTAATTATCATTGAAACCAACAGTTTAATATTATATTACAAGAGTTATTCAAACAAAATATATTATAATGAAGTATTAAAGCAAACTGCATAATATTGTATGTATATATATATACATTAAAAAATAATGCCTGGTACATATTAGATGAATACAAATATTAACATATAAATAATGTTAGAATAGTTATAGAAATCTTTTTATAAATGGATATATATATATACAATGAAGAAAGAATGATTAAATAAATATACAGAATTATACAGAATTATTTGAAAGCAGAAAAATAATATATTGATAGAAGGGCGTATCTACACCATTAGAGGATTAATTACTTCAAAACATGGATTACTTTGTGATACTTCCACATGTTTTCTAACTATATTTGTTTGCTAATTGTTTATTAATGTATGTACTCAAGTATATCGTAATATATTGCGTGTTATGCCGAAATAAAGGTCATAATTATAGTTGAATTGAATATTAATTACCATGTGGCCGATAAACTGACGGGATAATTAATCACGGACGCAGCTATAGTGAATGTTAACTTAACGGTCAATGTTTGCATTATTTTTTAAAATTTATTAGACATTATAATTTACTTTTGCCCTTAAATGCAGCATGGCTAAACAGTCTGTGTTTTATATGCTAAGTCTTCTCCTTTACCCCAAATTAATAAGAAGAAAAACACACTAACATATTAAAGGATTTTATAATATTGGATTGATCCCCCGAAGCAATGTCAGCACGGCACACTTTTTAATGAAATAAATTTAAACTGTCATTTTCAAAGTTTGTTTAAAATCTGCTAATTTTTTTTGTTTTACTAAAATAAAAAAGTTATTTTAAATTGAACACTATTCTTGGTTGGAAGCTGCCGACCAAAGGTAAGCAAATATTCCCAAATGTGTACTACTAAAAAAAGATAGAGCGAGAATTTCATCACACTAATTCAAAGAAGATAATTCTATATAGTTTATAAGGCAGTTTCGTTGCAACTTCAATTGCAAACAGTTCCATTATTCAGCTCAGATTTCTGTGTACAATGAGTGAGCTGGGATCCGTCTCTTCTTCTGGCGCACACACACGCTATCTTTGACAAAATGATACGATTTTGCCACGGTCGATAGAACAACAACGGCTCAGTCGACCTCAGTATACTGACAGTCAGCCAGCCTTACAGTTCCTCATTCAACTGCGTCTCAGATGAAAGTCTGAAGCGTGGTCGCCATTCACCGTGCTACATAATAGATGCCCCCTCAACTCTAATATGACACGGTGGCCTGCCCGATTATCCTTCTCGATCAGCCGACGTTAAGCCCAGCGCGGCCGGCTCTTCCCGCAAAATTACCCGATTGATTGTACTGTTGCCGTGGCGATCTCATGGTGAATGATATATTGCCACGAAGTATAATGTGTCTATCCTGCAGTTAGCTTAGGATGATGGTAACTATGTATATTGCAGGATGAAGGAAGGGGTATTCTGAACTCTGTTCAGAAAATATTCTTTTTAACCAATATAAATATCCATTGCTTAAAATGGCATCACTAAGAATATATTGATTAAAACGAGATATTTATTAAATATGTGAAATATGAATAACTTAAATCACAACAAGTGAGATACAGGTTGTAATTGAAATGTTGCCTTATAATATTAAAGCAAACTGTTTTAAGGGTATGTTCAATAAATATTGATTTCTCTTTTAATAAAATTAATTGTTTAATAATTTACAATAATAAAAAAAATTGTTGTTGAAAACATGGTTTTAAAATATTTAATTGTTGAATCAATCATTTAAGTAGGGAAAACTGTTAAGCATTGTTATTACTTCAATGGGTAATGATAATAAATTTTCTATATGATACAAAAATGTTAACCAGTTAACCCGCCTTAAAATATAGAAATCGGAATTACTTATACAGGCCAACTGTTTTGCGTGAAAAAATATGTCACTCTTTAATTGAACAATTGATAAATATGACATGAAATAAAAGTTACAAATTAACATTTGTATAAATAGTACGGCTGGTCTACGTTATGATCAAAGGCAAGCATTCAATTATGAATTATAAAGTGAAGCATGGATTAGTTCTGTTGGTGTTTGTGAGATACAAAAAACGGAGAAAGTGTGGACTGGATGTCGGCTATTTTGGTCTGTATGTCAAACTCGCCAGAGTCTGTGAGAATGATAATTTTTTACTCCTATAATACTTGGAAAATAATTTTTCTTTATAACGTTTTCTTATGGAAAATCCCAAAAATCCTTTTAAATTGGTTGTACTTCAAATTTAAAATGATAACAAATATAATTTAATAACGGCCCGAAAGTGTTAAATTAACAGAAAGATTTTTATAAATATTCAATCAGTGTTAATTCATTGTGATTTGAATGGCTATAAGGGAGATCGATCTTTTCTGAGTACTAATAACTATGATAGACACTAACATCGAACAGTCGTACTCTTGAAAAAATATAACATTTTATAAAATAATTTAGTAAAATTATAGTCTAGTTATATGTGAAAAACAGTTATAATTTTAATCAATTAATTATATTTGATTAAAGTTAAAATTATTAAAGTTATACCCCTCATAATTTTTAATGACACAGTATGATCAATTTTAAAACGCAGATATTTATTTTAGTTTCAATTTAATTTTTTGTCCTAAGAATAGATAATTCTGACAATTTTTTATCGGTGAAAACACACTCACAATAAACAATTAAACGGAAATAAATTAGAACAAGCTTTAGTAATATTAAAAGGAAACAAGACACAATATAGGAAAATAAATGGAATCATTTCACGAATTTATACAATTATTCTAGATGACGTTTAAATTCTAAATGCCGTTAGCAAATGTATAACACTAACGATTAAATATGGTTAATATTACAAGAAAAACATATATGTCCCGATTCAGTAAGTAGAACTTGTTTATATTCAAAAAGTTACTTTTTTGTAAATCATCTATACTACATCATATTTTATTATGTCTACTGCTGGCTATACACTTTTTCATCTTATTAAAAATATATAGATTTAAAACAGGATGGTTCAAACGTAGCGCACAGGTAGGTAATTAAATATTTTTATAATTATGAAGCCAAGTAAATTCACACAGTATTATTTTAATTTAATTTAATAATTTATTTAATTTTTTACTGAAACATTAAAAAAATAAATTTTCAAAACACACTGATAACTAATTTGATAATATGACTATTGTTTCATGAAAAGTTTAGGGTAACTTTGTGTATTTTCAACCGTATAATCTTCTGAAATGTATTATTCTTAACAAAAGGAATGAGGCCAAAACATTGCTACAATTGAAAACAAAACCATTTTGTTTCGATTTTTTCCATCAGGCGATTCTCCGTTATAATCAGTAGAAATGCTCTTATTCAGTTAGGGTGTATTTTTCCGTTTATAATCTCAAGACGAACAGTATTGTTTGTTCATATTTCTAATTTAGTCGATGAGCCATGATCGAATAGAAAAACTTTCAATATAAAAGCAGCACAGCTCTAGATGTCAGGCCACTTTTAGTTAAATTCAATATATTTCAAAAAAATTATATTCGAAATAATAATTTGATAAGTTTTCAATGTGAATTTAGAATTTACCTTATTGAATATTACTTATTTTTCTTTGCTATTAGATTATCATGAATGTATTTTTAAAATATGAATGGTTAAATATAATTAAATAAATAGCTTTCCACTTAATATTTTCCATTTAAGTAAACTTATCCCCTTTCTTTCTTACGTATTTACTATAGATATTTGCATCCTTTTTAAATCTTTCATCGAAACGGATAAGAAATTTCAATTTTTAGCTAATTGTTATTTTTAAAATACGGCTTATTTCAGATTTTAGAACTTAAATAAATTACTTGTAGATTACATTATACACTTGACCTTTCAAATATAATACAATAATTTATTGATTAACCCGATAATTACTTGCCCAATTTCCCCCATAATTAAAAATTTGTCGGGAAAAGTATGTTGCATTTTTTTAATTTCGATAGATTTATGGAACTTTGTCTTGGGTAAATGTTCCGTTGAAGAAATATCGCAATCTCGCCTCAACTACCTTTACCAACTATTGAATGAGTTGCCATCGTGTGTCAACTTCAACCAACCAACCAACCAACAAAACCTCGCCGGAATCCAGCCCACAATTTCTTCAATATTAGTCATCGAAATGAAGCCGTTATACGATTAGTATATCTGTAAGGATGATTGCGGCGTGATTGTGGTGCACACTACACTCGCTCAGGGCTGCGGCTGACTGCCGGTACCTCTAACACCCTCTGGCTCCTCATAGCTGGCCTCCAGGATGGCCTTCCGATCCGAGAAGTCCGTCGGGTGGTGTCCCTGCCCCCCAGATGGGGCACCGTCCTCCTCCCCCACCGCTCGGACTCTCTGGCTGTTGTCACCGCTACCAGCGGCCTGTTGTTGACCCGCTGTTCCATTGCTGTTCACCAGAATGTCGATTCCGGTTGTGTCGAATGTGAAGGATGTGGAACCTGATTTGGAGGTGGGGGGGGGGGAGAGAGAGATTTCGTAATTTTCCACTTTTTTTTTTAATTAATCGCTTTCATTATGTGAATTGTTTGTTTAGTTTGTCAAGGCACAATGGTTCAGAGGTTCAAGGGATTATTGGGGCGAAGTATTCTAAACAGTGTAAGGTGTATTAACATAAAAAAACAATCTCAAAGTAGTACTTTCCACACGCTTTATAATCACACACAACTCCTTAATTAAATTTCAGATATTTTAACTAATTAAAAAACCAAAACATTTTATGAAATATTAATATACAATAATTTTAACTTTTTAACAATATGGTTCAAACGTAGTGTTCATTTTTTGTGAATACCAATAAGCTTAAATATAATAAAAACAGTAGGAATATTATACCCAATTCTCTCTCTCAATAATTTTGATTAAAAGAAGGGGCAATTTACAACAGTAGCGGGGCAGTTAGGACAGCCTTTGGAAAGCGGGCTGTTTCCCAAAAGCAGGATAGCTAACAGGTTAGCATTATAACATTTCAAGTATCGATTATTGGGTAATAAAATGGAGCCAGTTTGTTAGGTTTAGAATTTGCACTCAGTTAAACTATTAACATATAACAGCTCTTCTGATCCTGGGCATTGTATTTCAAACAGTAACAATTATAATATAAATGTTATAGATTTTTTAAACACTCTACAGTTTGGACAATTAATTAAATTAAAATATTTTAAGAATAAAAATCATCCCATTTAGTCTTACTATTAGGATTTAATTAAATATGAACAAGTTTGGCATCTACTCTTCAGGTTGTGTATTATAATGTATTTTGAATAATTGTATTTATATAAATATTATTGTAAATGTTGCCAATTTTAAATTTAAAAAAATATTATTTTTAAATATGATGATAAGGAATACTGTTATCTTCAAAGTCAAATGATGTTTACACAACTCCTAAGTGAGATATCGAATAGTTGATACAAACCATACATTCATTTATCAGATCTCTATGATACAAACATTTGTATATTTATTATATTATTATATACATCTTATAGAATAATTACTTTTTTTTAACTTAATTCCTCTTTATAATACAATTATACCTAACATTATTTTCTGATAAAGACTGATAAGGTGTATCAAAAATATAACATACGTTAAGAACTATATTCAAATATTAGTACATCTTAATATTATTCCTTTATGGAATATATAATAAAGTTTATAGAAAGATAAGATATAATAAATGTATGTAATACATAAAATACATAATTAAATATGTAATAATAATACGTAAAAAATCTATATACAAAAAACTATATTTATAAAGAAATTCGTAACATTAATCAGTAAGAATTGATAAAAGCTTCATTGGCGATTCATTGACTTTTAGACACTCGTATAATATATTATTTTATTAATTAAATATAACCGATTTCCCACAGATGAATAATAATTATTAATTAATATTTGGACACTTTTTGCGATTTAGAAATTTCACCCTAAACTCTTTCTTTTGGTAAATATTGATTAATTGACAGAGCACTGACATTGGTTTTCATATTTTTTCGTGAAAATTAATAATCGATTTGATCAACGAAGTATTCGCATATATATCAATATATCAATAAATCAAATATTTAATTTAATAGAAAAATAAATCATCTATAGATTTTAAACATGTCTAATATGTTCATAGTATATACTATCTAAATGCATTCACTATACTCATTACGAAAATATTACCTTAACATGCATAAAAATGGTAAAATGTCGCCATAAATATACAAGTTATCATTGATTGTAATTTATTTTGAATTATTGTTTAAAAATAAACAATTTATTTATATATAATTATAATACTGAAGATCTTTATTAAATAATTTAAATTATTGAAACGATTTAATTGTTAATTTTATTAGTTAAATTTAGTTAATTTATTATTAGATAATTTAATTAGATAAACGTACCAAAATGATGACATTATTTCATAGTTTATTATTTCATATATCATAGTTAACATATTATATTGCAGCTACGTGGATGGGATCATACATATTCTATAGTGTAAATGACACATAACGTACAGAAACTTAGCTATGATCAGGTAGACATTTCGGTGTTATAGGATGAAGAGCCATTAATTATCGGTTTTGCAATTCAAGTTGAAAGTGTGTTATGCCTATTTACTACAAAACACATTCAATTATAGATTTATTTCGAAATATCTATAAAGTAAGTTTTTTTGCTCAAAACAAGGAAGACATAATTCTCTAATTAATTTCGCTAACAATGACAGAATTTACAATAACATAAATTAACATACATCTCAAATGTATATCACAAAGATTGAATGTGATGCCATCATGCCATCAGTCATGCCAATGACAACTTGATCACGTGGCCAACATGATTTGTGTTATCATTCGAATGTATATATAAAGAATTATAAGAAGGTAAGAAAATTATTTGAAAAAATTATAAATCAATGTATATTTCATTAATAAATTATTATTAATTAATAATTCATTTAATAAATACTGTAAAATAAGGAAATCTAAGATAGCCCAACTTCATGTTGTATACATTTTAAGTGTTGCAATTTTTTGTTGGAAATCTGTCATTTGCGATGCAGCTAGAATAAATCAAATTTAATGTAATCCATATTCTCTGAAAGATTTGAATAAAAGTTAAAAAAACAGGTGAAGGTATCCAAAAATGTGTTGGAAAATTATAATTAGCAAATTATTTTCAATTTAAGTTTAATCAACAATTATGTTAAATCAAGTCAAATATAATTCCCCTTTTATTTAATATATAAATAAGTAACTATGAAATTCGTTTGAATTGAATTACAAAAATATAATGTAAAGCAAAACAGCAGTATAGATGATAATACGTGTGTCTGCAATTAGAATTAGAAGTAGGGTGTTCTCATATTTTGATTGAAGGTAAATTAACGTTCGAGTGAGATTCGCTAATTACATTAACACTTGCATAGCGGTCAGCAGTTCAAGTTAGCTTTGCTACATTTACGGTCTATTTTATAGGCACGTTTTTGATAAGCTGTTTGCATAGTTAACTATTAAATTTCCATAATATTATACATGAAAAATACTTTCAATACACAATCAAAAATTGGTTCAAAAAGTATTAATAATGTAAAAATTAATGGAAACACAACTCAATTAAGATATTAACATTTTGTAATAACGCGATAGTAAAAAAGTTTTATTTAGGTTCGTTTATTTCTAATAAACTAAATGCTACAAAATTAGTTTTCTTAAAAAACGATAAAAATAGTTAACAGTAAAAAAAATTGTATATTTAATTCAAGTGATACATAACGATAAATTCGATTTTTTTGCTAACTATCTAAAACATAGAGTGATCAAAAGAAAAGAGAGACATAGTAAAAAAATATGGAGAAAGTCAAAAGTTGTGCTGAACACAATAATTATTAATAAATATACAATAAAATAAATAAAATTCAATCAATAAATAAATAAATACATAATCCGCACTTTGTCAAAATCAACATTAGAGAAAAAATATTAAATGAAATTATGTAAATATTTATCTCATAACTAATCACTAATACCGATTTAATTACAAATAACGGCATATTTTATTATTTTATTATTCCATTACTGTTCATTGAATATTAATGACTATGCCGAACCCATTTTTAACTATCCGCCGCTGACCATATGCCGAGTTAAGTATCGCTGATTATCATATTCTTGATCTTAGCTACTTCGTCGTTGTTCCAACGCTAATATAATTTAATTGTTTTCTTTGCTTTATTACCAAAGGAATAAAGTTTACCATTTTCAAGGACCCCAGGGAGCGCTGGTCTTCTGTTCGGCAATGTAGTTAAACATTTTCTTTAACATATGTTATAGGTACTATTGATTTATTGAATATTTATTAAATATTTGCACTGATATTTAAATTCATAAATTAATAAACATAAATTATTATTAAGTTTTCATGTGACATAATAAGTAATTAAATTAATACACCAAATTTATTAATTTGTATATTTCAGTTGAGAACTTCTCATTAAAATTTGGTTTAATTTTATTATATTGGTGAGATATTACATTATTGGTGAAATTCTCATTACCGGCTGTAATAAATAAAGAAAACAATTATTGTAAAAGAGTACAAAGATACAAGACGTTAATTGGATTTAGTAGAGAAATATATTTAGATGATTAACGATCACCGCATTATCAACCGAAATGTGGATATTAACACGTCTAGGTGTCTAATTCAATTAACATACATCTCTGTGCCCTTTTTTGTACTTTACATTATTGTGTGAAAATGTTGTTTACTAATCAATAAATGCAGCAGACATACAATAGATTCCCATAATATTATGGCCATAATATAAGGATACACTCATATCTATATTCACAATTTTGTAGTTTAGGTTAATTACATAATATATATCTTATATAGCCATAAAGTAAGAAATAGATAGAGATTTGACTCTTTATTGATCTGTTGCAGTTCAATACTACTAACTTCTCACCCGAAAGCTTTAGTAAAATAATTATTTAAAAACTGATAATAAGTAAATAAGTAAATAAGTAAAATAAATAAGTAAAATAGTTAATGTAGTAAACCAGTTTTGGATATGCAGGTAATAACTTATATTTTATAGACAACTTACACATGTTCAAATTGCATGAATATATATATACAATATATTAACTCATACAATCAATTTAATAAAAATATTTAACACTAATATTTTGTTACCCATTTACATTCAATTTATTAAAATAAGACGATTTGCCATTGACGAAGATTTATGACGCAATGTATGTACATTTTATATGAAATCAATAAATCAAATCTCTATCTATTTTTTACTCTATGTTATATAGCCAACAAGCTAGCGACTAAAACATCAAGCAATAACTCTTATCGTGTATGAATTAGTTTTATACAGTTAATAATGATTTAAAATAAAGTATGATTTGGTTCGGTTCGGTTGAGAACTATAATTTGGATAATTTAGTATGTAAAAGGTCATAAAATCATTTTCTCTATGTGGGGTGTGAATAATTTAAAAAAATATGATTATAGTAAAACATCTTTTTTCTGTATCCGATAATTCCAATATAGGTTCATACGAAGATTTTTTAATATAGTCCATTGAACTGATTATTAAAAATAAATAAATTAACATTTTAATGGTTTCAATAATGGAGGTAGCGTAGCTAGTGTACTTTACAAAAAAGAAAGCGGAAAGAAGGTAAGAAATCGTAATACGTAGAAAAGTTAATTTTATTGAGTTGGGAAGGCATTGTGACTGTTTTGTGACTGAAATACTGATGCATTTGACTAATTCTCAAGACTTTATAAAAGGAATATCTCTTTAATTTACCTCGACAAGAGAATTACAGCACTATATATATACATACATTTCAATTAAGCGATGAACATGCGGCAGACTTTTCTCAATTGTGAATCTAACTCAACTGAACTTATTTTAGCAATTTATTTTAGCAGCATAATTCACGTGCCAGAGAAACGGATATAGAAGATGTAAATTTATATAGATGTAGCAGATGTGAAAGATGTGAATATATTTTCAAAGATAATCATTAAATACTTTTTTTAAACTATAATGAAAATTTGGCATGTATGCAATGCTGAAATATACATAGGCCTAATTCTTTCATTTAATTTGATTTTTGAATTCTAGATTTCAAATTCTATTTACAAGCGGATGATTGTCAGTATCAAAATCGTCCCTTTACTCCAACTACTCTAATATATTGTAGACACAATATCTAATCGTTTATAATATAATGACGCAAATTCAGGGGATTTTATAAAAACCATTATAAACTATTATAAATTTACCGTATTAATTTTGCATCAACTAATTTATATCATTAAAAGAGTTAAAGTATACTTAAAATCAATATTATTTTTGATCATGGGAATGTTGAAATAGTGAGATGGTTTCGAATATAAAGGGATGCATAAAATGACTTAAATACATTTTTTGTTGAAAAACCTATCAAAATAAGAGAAACTATTCCAGAAGGCAATGCAGATATACCCATGATAAACGTGCGTAAGTTGAATCAGTTCTC
>JAUZND010001412.1:0-13490 GCA_034780555.1 Coelogynopora nodosa
AGAAGGGGGGGAGGAGGGGTAGGGGGGAGGGGGGGGGATGTTTCATAATCCATTTTTAGTCATGACTCATAAATCTATTTATAACTGCGATCGAATCCACCCTTCCTATACTACTGAGATCATTTCTAACGATTGCAAAAGGCAATCAAACAGTCATTAAAGTTTGCAATATATAAAATTTAGGGACGGATTTTTTTGGAAAACAATTTTTAATTGGTAACGTCACATAAATAAAGGCACGAACCCATTGGTTGTAAAAAATCATACATGATTACACATTGATATCTTATTAAATATTTTGTACAAGTTTGAGAATTTCAGTTCGATTAAACATTTACATTTTATCCTAAAGCTAATGAAATAAAATAGGAGTATTTGATTGCATATGTTATGCAATTGTTGAAGCATTACATTTTTTTTTATAAATTCAATATAATATAAATTTCATAAAATTAAATGCATCACAAATTCATATAGTAACTCATACAATATGATATAATATATTTATTTAATTAAATAAATAAGCGAAACTGTTTGATCCGAATTTATTATTTTATCTGATTTTTGGTGAAATCAGTATAAAAAATAATACATTATATTTATTCACAATTACAAAATAAATGTTAACTAACTAGATTTGATTAATTTGTCACAAAAATTTTTTTTCACATAAGTCGCTCGCTTCAAATTAATCCCCACACTACAGTTTTATTTTATATTTAAAAAATAAACGACACATGAAGGCAGTATCGCTAAACCAGTAATAAAAACATTTCTATATATGTTTTAAATCATTTAAGAAATAAATACACTTCCCTAGAATGTAATATAATTAACTTCCAGTGACATACGTTAACAAAATTAAAAATCGTATTCAAAATAATCAGATGACGTATGTCCGATATTATAACAAATATAATAATGGATATTATGTCCAGGACAGTATTCCATTAAATATATAATAGTCTAAAACTATTTCAAACGCTAAATAACTTAACAGGAGAATTATAAAGTCTGAAAAGCTGCAAGATTTTTCAATCACAATTTGAAAAACATAATTCAATGACACCTACAGCATTCATTATTAAAGTGTAATAATCAAAATGTTTGGAGTGAATCAACTTAATTTAAAAATATAATAAAGAGGAAATGTAGACATACAGAATGAAAAGTTTCCACGCAAAGTATAATGTAAAATATATTTGGTTATATAATTTTATAAATATTAAGATTGTATGCTCTCTATGTTACGATTATATATGTTATAATCATTTTTGTTATATTTATATGGTTTACGCGTTATGTTCCGATTTCGATCTTTGAACTTTGTCAGAGTAAAGCAAAAACAGCAAAATACTAAAAACACTCGATCGTAGATTGTAGTTATGTTTTTTGTGTTATTTTTAATAAATTGTATTCTCCTCTGTGTTTTTTATTATAAATACAAAACATTGTAAATGTAAGCATTTATTTTGCCGACATTTATTATTTTAACACTAGAACTCGTGTCCACTTAATTTGACATATATTTAACTGTTTAAATGCTCGGCAAAAAAATTACTGAATTTTTGTTTGAGAAATAATAAGTTTGCAATGACAAGATATATTGTAATGTTAATAAGAATTTCCTTGTTTGTTAAATGTTATAATTAAGAATTTAATATATAAGGATATCAATAAAAAATATATTTATTACCTGAGCATTACTAGTCATGTGATGTAGAACTGAAAACACGAATTCAACAATTGCAATATTATTATTTTGTAAATAAATATGGTCATAGGTCTCCTTAAAAATATATGTTACAATGAATGTATTTAATACTCACCGTATTTATTATTGCTTTGAGTTGACAGCATGCGAGTAATACATAATTCGTACCGTATAATATAATATAAGTAATCTTAATCCACTATTATAATTATTAACTTCAAATTAGTGTTACTAGAATAACTGAGTCTCAGCACACTGAAATGCATATTAAAACATATGTTATACAATAAAATACTAATTCATAAATGTATAATAAGTCACTTGCCTTATCAAATATTACTGTTTATCGTAATAGACTAATGGTAAACGGTTTTTAGTCTATAGGTATAAATTACTTAGGGCTAACTGTCAAACATAATCACAAAAAGGCAAAATCAATTAATGTATAGATCGAATTCAATTTGATAGTCTGTGGTGATACGAATTATTTCTGTGTATTACGGAAATTTAAATCGGTAATTTCTAATCACAAAAATTCAAAATTGAATCTATATAGAAATATAAGATTGTACTGTCATAGATCAATTTCTATTATTAACTAATTATGATTTGAAAATTAAAAAACAATTGTTCAACAATAATTTAATATAAAATCTATAAGACATATTTCCGTGCTGAAATGTGATTTCATGCAAAGAAATTTCAATAACAAACTACGCACATAAAACCATTACAATAATTTTTATATATTTTACATTTTCTATATAATTTTATATATAAGTTATATATAATTACAATAATTACAAAAGTTTTCCTTTACATGGGTAACATAAAGATACCAAATCGCGTAGAAATATCTTCAGAATGAAAAGGTACAGTTATTAAAAGGTCCGTGTATAGGGGAATTGTCTTGGTTCCTTCAAAGCCAATTTCGGACGATTCGCTAGAAATAATCTGCTTCTTTGTTATTACAATTTCTTGGGATGCTGTAGCATTGAGAACAATAGAATACGACGGTTAAGGCATTTGCATGTCACATTCCAATTTAGTTGACATTGAGGCATTCAAAATTGCTTAAATTGACCTTTTTTCAGCATTACTTTTTTCTTCGAACCTAGTGATCAACACTTTTGATGTTTAGATGTCCTGTTACTGCTGCAATATCTGCAGATTCCACACCACCATCCCACAAGTTTTGAAACAACTGTGACTCGAACGCAGTGGTCTGAATATGTACGTCGTAAATAAGCCTTGCTTGATATGCTTTTCATGAAATTACCAATTGCATTGACAACCAATGGACGTTTATCACAATACCAGTACTAGGAATTACACTACTTTTTTTGGCATTTGGAATAAAAAATTGCAATGTGGAGGAATCTTGGAAAAGTAGAGTTACGTGCACGTAATGCAATATAATATACCAAAAAAGTACCACGCTTCTTCTTGCAAGACATCGGGTGTTTCTCAATTAAAATATTCTTCCAATTTTGATTGAACTTCAGCGTCAATTTTCAGCTATATTTTCTTTACATCCATTTTACATCAATTTTTTACCATAGGCATAGCTTTTAGAACGTCATTACATTACTTCGTTTAAAAGTTTCCCCGTTAAATATGTTGATGGTTCTGTCGACCTCTGCATGGGCTCGTTAGATACCTTTGTATTGAGGCTCGGATAAATATAAGCGAGGGAGGTGAATATGGCATATCATCTTTAGTTTTCAGGGAATAATAGAAATAACTGAAATAGTTTACGAGAATAGAATTTGGAACGGTTTCAATTTTTGTTGATAAATTATTTTTTTCCAAAAAATCTTTGAATTTATTTACATTATACTGGGTTTGCTTCTCTGTTTACTGAGAAATAGCTTGAGCTTCGGCGTCTTTAATTAAATTCAGTGTTTCTTCATCCACATCTTCACATACAATATCGAACGAATCCATTTATGTCTGAAATTCTTCCGACAGTTCTTTAACAAACCGTTGGCCACCTTCATCTGTTACCCAATCAACTAAATCACTAGACATACCACTTATCATATTTCCTGGTATGTTTTTCTAAATTGAATAAAGTCATCTGCCAATCTTGTACAAACAATATAAAAATTAAAATATGTCGTATTTATTATTGAATTTCAAATTTAAATCTGAGAAACTAATTAAATATCGATATAATTATTGATCTATGCATGACAGTATAATATATAGTTATTGTATCTAACTTCTTAAGGCAACAACAAATTTGTAATGAATATAAGGCGGCAACAATAACCGTTGTTGCCGGCTTTTGAACAAAACTTTATTACATAGAAATCAATACATATTTATTACATATTAGATACAATATTAATAATGCATTATTGTTATATTGATATCTAATTTTTCGCAGTAATAGTAAAAGGAAACAAAGAAACAATGAACGCTTTGGTCGATTATCGATTTTATTTATCAACATGTTCAACATCTAGAATTTATATCTGTACTATGTTATCAGGGACAGTACCTGACGCAATATGTGGAATATGTTATCAGGGACAGAACCTTACATACAATCTGGAATATATTATCAGGGACAGTAACTGACGCAATATGTAGAATATGTTATCAGTTACAGTACCTGACGCAATATCTGTAATGTGTTATCAGAAACAGTACTTGACGCAATATCTGTAATATGTTATCACGTACAGTACCTGACGCAATATCTGGAATATGTTATCAGGGACAGTAGCTGACGCAATATCTGTAATATGTTATCAGGGAAAGTACCTGACACTTTTTGACACACGATGGACCTATCATATTGATTACAAATCAATAAAAAAACAAAATTTCTGTAAAATATAGCTTACACTACTTAGACCTTGTAGCGGCTATTTATAATATTTATCTTCAACTATTTTTGTACTAAAATTTTATTTTTAGCACCTATACTATTTGTACCCGTCTGTAAAGGTCATTTCTACAGTATTATAAATAGTGTTGTAAACATGTCCTACCAATTGAACTTAGATAAACATATTTTCGATCCGTGAATAATGTGCGTTAGAAGAAGGGGAACATTAAAACATTCGTATTAAAAAATGTAACTTTAAAAAAATATGAACCCAATAAATTAACAATTTAAATCAAATATTTTCAGAATATATTTATATTAGTTAACTTGGAAATGTAACTAATTCAATTATCTAATATCAATTTACAATATTTTACAATAGATATCTGTGTTTTTCAAAATTTAAAAAACCCTCAAAATTTAGTTTTAAAATCAAAAAACATATAGAATATTTAAATACTTGCGAGTGGGTCTTTATAAAGTGGTGGTAAACTATTAAATACACGATATAAACAATAATAGATAAAGACAATAGCAATTAGGAATATTGCAAATATTAGTACGTTGCATAAATACGAAACAAAATGTCATTATGAAAAGTATTCCATCCATGTATTTAAATGAAATAAAATATAAATATATATTATGAAATATAATAAATAATATATATGTTATATTATATTTTACATCCTAATAGCTTCCTATTGAATCTCAACCTTTTAAAATTAATAACAATAAATAATAAGTATGGCTACGTATATCTAGAACAATAAAGAGTTTTGTGTATAATATTATGAGACAATATATGGCAATGAGCTATGTCCAATAGTTTTGCATATTTTGCCAACAACTGAATTTCTGTACCTGGGTATCTTATCTCTGTTGAGAAACGTGGACATTCTTTTCTGCTCTTCTTTTTGAAATGTAATTTGTTTTCTCGTCAATATAATATACAATCAGCCATGATAATCGTGAGTGACTCATCATGAGTCAGTAGAGATCATAGACTTTTAATCTGAGGTAGAAATCTGGTAGAAATCTGTGGTAGAGATTTACAAGGCTCTGCCTCTTGATCGGCAATATGGGTCCAGATTATTCACCTATGCACTTCGACAACGAAATCAAGCAGTTGCGATCAGAGCTATATCGTGGACCCTGTCTGAGGTCGAGTGAGACAGCAAGTATACAGACTCCTAACTGTCCTCTAAAACTCCGTTGTGTGAGGATACCTGAAGAGTAAAGCAGCCCAGCGTCGACAGCCGAAAACTGACTATAAGGATAAACAAGGAGGCAAATGGAGACAGTGAGGAACCCAAAGCCCGAGATTATAATAAAGGAATGCTTGAAACTTTGGATGGCTCATTCTGAAAATGTCAGGCTGATACTGTATGGAAAGAAATCGAATAACTTGTCAGGGATGATTCAATTGCTAATGGAAGAAGAATATTCAATCATCTTCATTATATGAGCAGGATATTAAATGTACCGTATATATATGTTTACTTTATAATTATTCAAATTATGCATAACCATCATAACCATTGAACTTCAACTAGTTCAAAGATCAAAAAAATTGAAAATAAGGATATTTGTACAATTATTTTCAAAATTAATAAAAATCAGCTGTGTTTTCAAATTTATTAATTTGATTAAAAGTACGTAGAGAAAACCAATTATTCATCAAGCACATTTTTATACAAGACAATGTACCAAAAAAAATTATTATGAAGTATCAAAATACAATCTTTAATTATTTTTGTATTGCTTCAAAGTAATAAAATATTATTAGCATTATTGACTATACAAATATTATTTAATAAAAGGAAATGTTAAAAGATATATTATATTGCATTAAAACAATCTATTAAACAATCATAACGTATGATACGTGAAATATATCGCACAAATAAAGTTTCTTTCAAAATTGCACTAAAGCTTTCAAGGCAGAAACTGAGCTAATTAGTGAAAAATTATATTGTCCCCGGTTTATATAAACGGAAGATTTTGATGTCCTTGCTAATACAAAAATATCCGTTACAACTTCTTTTAAAAAACGAACGTGCAAATCTTGAAAAAATGTATTGTACCAATTTTCAAGTAGAATATTTGATTAAAAAATTCGCTTTATTACTTTATGGATATTTTACTGATTATTTTAGACCTGAAATTTATTTCCAATAAATAGATCAATATAAACGAGCGACCTTGACCTACCTCTTGATGCAAGTCGACAGGCGGCAGTCCACTCAGCGTACGACTCCTGATTGGGACACCGTAGCCAGACCTCCTGCATAACCTTGCCGTTGGGTACAAAGAGGCGAATGCCGAACTTATCAGTACTGATGTTAACATCGGGCTGAAGCTCGCAGCCACGAAGATTAATAACTTCAAAGGGAATGGCTTCGGTGTCCGGTACACCTTCGTAAAACTTGTACAGATGCATTAATGAGTCACGCAAAACCGTCCAGTACTCCTTGTACGTCTTGAGACTGAATTTTCGCGGTCGTAAAATCTTAAGGTAACCTGACAAGGTGGGAATCTGGCGGATTTCAGCAGTGATAGCGCCATTGTTACGCTGATTGCCACCCTCCAAGGTCATCTGCAGTTGGTCAATAATTGCATCGATTTCATCATCCGCTCTGTCGGGCTCGGAAGCAGCCATACTGTCCTCGGAGTCTTCCGGCTGTGGTTGATTGTTTTGGAGTTCAACTTGGAATTGCAGACCACCAAATACATACATTTCCTCTTCGGTGCATTCCACCTGCTCTGTAAGCAGACTCCACCGGGCTTGCTGATAGATCTGGTTTATGCGGATAGCGTCATACTTGGCATTGAGATCATAGAAGTTGAAGTATTTGAAGCGAAGAAGCACTAGGCTTTCCGTGTCTGGTTCTATATATTGCTCCATCAGGGACTTTGACGAGTCCAGCCAAGCACCGTTAATCCGAGCTCGGTGAACGTAGGACTTTGTTCTTGGGATGCCGCGAAGATCAAAGGCCTCGTAGGCAGTGACATGGCCGCTTCTAGCTAGTAAGGAATCGTCTGCGCCATCAAATGCAAGCGAGTTGAGGGAGGTTGGAAACTGAGGTGTGGAAGAACTGCCCTCACCGTTGAATCGCGGTGTTGTACCCGGACTCCCCAGGGTAGAAGGTAAAGTCATGAAGTTAGGCCCTGTCGGAGAGAAATTCATAGCACGCGGAATGTTTGGACTGCCTAGGAAACTGGGCTGTTGCTGGGCATATTGACTACCGATTTCAAAACCATTGTTATTATCATAGGTTGGGGAAAACGGCGGCAGCTGTTGGCTCTTCCGATTAATATTGGGACTCTCAGGTCCATTTGCAGTGGAGAAAACAGATTCTGGGCGTCGCAAGTGACCGATTCGTGGACGTTTTAAGTCAGATTTAGTGAACGAACGCATTAGCGATATTTCCTCGGGATGTCGAAGACGAAGTTCCTTGCACATCTGCACAACCACACCGAAAATCGACTTGGCATAGTTGACCCGCATTTCGTGCACCTGTAAATCCGGCAGCTGCACGTTAATCGTGTTGTGCATCCGCAGGAACCGAAGTCGCGCATCTGACTGCACACCGTACTGGTCAAGGGTGGTGCGTGTGTGCAGCAGCCATCGATTCCGGCCCGGCCACCACAGGGCGTGATCGGACCAGTTGAGCTTGAGCTCGAGGCTCTCGACCAGCTTGAACATGATCCCACCCACGGGCCAGTCGCCGTGGACACGCAGGGTTCTCTCCACGGCGAGATCGTCAACTGTGATGGTCAACTCCCAGGAGCCATCGACATAGCCGTCGTCGGTGATCATTTTGATTTAATAAAACCGCCGGAAGCTGGTGGAATGTATATATTTGTGCTGAATAACTTAGGCGCGTGACTTTTTTAAAATGGTAAATTTCGTTGACGATTTGTCATTGCCTACTATAAAGCGCAATGATGACACCGAAATGTTGGTTTGTGGACGGTTATGGCTTGTTAAACAAGGATAATAGCACAGATTTTTTCTCCGTTTACTAGCGCACGTGGGAGAGCAACACTTGGATATAAGAGGGGGGGAAAGATGGGGATTAAGAATGTGTGCAGTAGTGTACACGCCAAGCGATGCGGGGAGGAAATAAATACTTGGAGAGAAAACTTTTCCAGATTTACGTTTCAAATAACAGGGTAAATAAGATATATAGTAACTTTATCTGGGTCTTCTCTTCCCTTCCCTTCACTTCCCTCCCACTCGGATGTAGTTTAGTTTTCATTCATTTGGGGAGAAACTTTATTGAGATTAGTCTGATTGGGTGAGTTACAATCAATACATCCACCAACTATATCTGCCGAGATATCTTTCATCCATAAGTTAGAACGTGTTTTTATTGAGGAAACGAAAATGGACATCAGGCAGATGATTATAGTGTACAAATAGTTGCATGACCTCCACAGTATATCACGGATACTGACCGGTTGATATATAATATGAAATATCGATCGGGAACTAAATTACGATTTGTTCTACCTTGGATAGTCAGTTCATTTAATTGATATTACCATTTAATAAATGCACGATATAGTATTGTTGCAATAATGAAACTCAATTTTATGTGACTAAATTAATTAAATAATTTCAATAGAAATGAAATTTAAACATTTTACGTTAATTTTACTCTCTCTCAATTACATTTCAGCGTTTTTCCATCATAAATAAACTAAAAAGCATCTTAAATGTCTTCTGATAGAATCACTAAGTATCTTATGTTTACTTTCAACCTCTTTTTGAATTATAGCTTACAAGGATAATCTTTCAAAAATTAGTTATCATATAATATGGTATCACATGGTTAATTTATTGTATATTTTATACTAAAAATGAGCAATCGCGGCTTTAATTTAAAATAATAAATTGTTTTAATAAGTGCGTTGCGTGACATATTAATTTGTTTACAATATGTATACTGCGTTTTACAAATATCTATAATACCAGCTTAATATTTTGTGGTGTTTATAAAGGCATATTTTACTGTACTTGTTCATTTATTTGTGAATTTACTGCAACTATAGTGATTTTTGCTCAGCTGGTTAGAAAGAATTCGACTTTTCCATCTCAAGTATAAAAAAGCCCATTAATCATACTTTAGTTTGAAATGTTCAAAATGGTATTTACTCTCATTTCGTACAATACAAATTTAGCTATCATTCTCTGCCCACAATAAAATTTGTCTGATACGGAAAGTTATAAAGAATAATTACTAATATAGAAAGTTTCGAACTTCATTATTTCTGTTGTTTAAATCATTTTACCAAACAATAATGCAGGTTTTGAAATCAATATCAAACGTCAAAATTCCCACCAAAAATGTGTTATTTATATTGCTTTATTTATGAATGACGTATGAACCAGTTAGCGACAATTTTAACTCACTTTGTAATACAGTTTCCGAACCGAAATATTAAAATTTGTGTATACACAAGCCCAGTTTTCTATTTTGTTTATATCTATAAACTTCTTTTTGTAATTAATTACGCTTTAAGATGTTATTCCAAAAGACATCATTTGTATTGCATGAAAAATACTCCTGAAACTTTAAGTGTGTGTCACTATAGATTGAAAATAAAGCCTATATGAAAAGAATTTTTGTTATGTGTAAGCCAAACTTTTGTCATCTTGTTCAACTGTTAAATTAATTCTGTATATATTCAGATAATACATTTTAAATTAAAATTATATTGATGTAATATTCATATTTAATTAAATCCTACTTTTTAGCCTTTATACTCACTGAAGAACACACTATATCTAATTCTTGCCGAGTAAACTGCAATTTAATGACATATATATAGGGGGTGTTTGCTACACAATACCCCCTGCATTTCACTCAGAAATATAATTATAATTTCGAGTAGTTGAACTATACAATTAAACATATCGGAGAATGAAATCAAACATACCCATTTTATTACAATGAATCCAAACGCTAACAGTTGGTTGCTATGGGTAAAAATATTACGATGTCTTAAAATATTATGCCGCATTGCATGTTGCAAAGCGAAATCTATGACCAAATCAGTTGTGTCATTATTTAAACTCCCCCGAATCAAAATAAATAACGAGTCAGCAATGTAGATTATAATTGAAATGTATAATTTAGAAAGATTTCCCGCCATAACATCGAGGGAGCTGAACAGAACCACAAGCAATTTCTCAACACGGAAAGAAATAACAGCTGAGAATGGGGGAGGGGGGCCGTGTCGGAAGACAAGAGGTGCAAAGATGATCACAAAAGTTTTGTGCAACGGTACAAAACGATACAGCTACACACAGTAAATGATACGAGCGGCGCAAGTAGTAGTCTTTCACATGTCATGAAATACCAACAAAACCAAGAAACAAATGTTATCTGTTATAAGAAATAGAACCGTTCACTACTGAAAAGTAGCATGTGATATTATGAGAGAATAATTAAAAAAACAAGGAAGATATACGTTTTGAATAAATAAAGCAAAAGATAGAAAACCAACGAAGAAAACCCAGTCGAAATATTTTTTTAATTTTCCTGATGTTTCAGACTAATATCTGCGACTTCACTATGATCATAGGAGATAACAAATGCAGAAACGGAAAAGACGCGTCACACTGCAAATACAGAACGTATGTAAACTGTTTATTAATCTTCAGGAATGAAAAAGAACATTTACGATGATAAATCGATTAACTAAGGGCGGCATTATTATGAAGAAAGATGTGACATTAGTGCATGATGAAATTAAAGCAGATTCGCGAACTAGTTATATTTTTAAGTACTTATAAGGGGAAATCAATGAAATAGAAACACAATTTATGGACAGAAATTATGCAAATGTCATTTTGTCAAAGTTTTTCAATTAATAAGAAATTAAAGAGTACGTTTGTTACAATTTGCTGCATGGTACCTTATAAATACTGGGAGAAAGTTATCATTTTGGAGAATTTAATCATTTAAAACACTAACTATTTTGAATAATAATAATAGAATTGAAAGACACATTGCAAGGTGCAGAGTTGGGAAAAGCTTTAAGAGCTAACGTTACGTAACAAAAGGGAAAATATTATGTTAAAGTTTCAAATGATATTACTTGTTTAGTACGAAATATTCCTTTCTGAGATATAGAACCAGAATAGGTTAGTTTAGAAATAGAGGAAAACATGATTTGTAAATTTTTAGTTCTGTATTTACTCCACAACTCCATGCTCAAGAAGTAATTCTGCATTTTGTATCTGTCCCGTAACTATGGTGGCAGTGCTGTTCAACTAAAATATCGAAAAAATAAATAATTCTCTCAAGCAGAGATCAACACACCTGCGTGCAGAAGTGTGCACAGAAGTGTGCAAGTTTTGCTTTTCTGTGTAAAATATAAACAAATAATAATTGCGCAGAATTGTAACAATTAAATATGGAAATCATCTCAATACATAATACTACATAAAATAAATATACTTTCAGAGAATTGAGCACCAGTATCTGTATATGGAGAGATTAAAACTTTGATCAAATGTTGTCAATACTGAAGCAATGTTCTACAAGATGCACTACTGACTACAAAAGTTTCTGATTACATTTAAACGTTAATAAACAAGAAAGCGGCAGTAACATAAACTGTACTCCACAACAACCAAACACACAATTTACAATAAAAAGAATGCCAGATAAATAGAATCTCAATTGGTTAGTATATATATATATATGTACACGCTAAAATGCAGAACAGTGGGGAGGTGGAGGGGGGGGGAGCAATCAGTGCAGTCTTAATATACAAACAAAAAGAAGTGTTATTTAAGAAACATTATCTTATGAGCAAAAGGTATGAATAAAATCACATGCGTGTTCGATGGAGTAAAATCTGACGATGTACAAATGAAATGCAAGTATCTATATTCCGTTCGATATTCGGAAGTATAAAATAAAACTAAAATCTATGTACAGCCAAATAGGAGATATAGATCACAAGCTATTGTTTAGAAGAGAACAGTTAAATGTACTTTAAGGACTAGACACGACGTGATTGCATTTGGACAGAGGAGGTTGGATGGCACTCGTTATGCGACACTGATGGCACTCGTTATGCGACACTGATGGCACACGTTATGTGACACTAATGGCACACGTTATGTGACATTAATGGCACACGTTATGCGATACAGATAACACACGTAATGTGTCACTGATGGCACGCGTTATGTGTCACTGATGACACGCGTTATATGTCACTGACGAAACGCGTTGGTCTACACATCCTCCTGAAACCATCCGTAATCGCGCAATTGACTGTTGAGTTCGGCAAACTGGACAGAATTCTCCATGACAACAACAGCCGGATCTGCTCCTGTCACTGTCAGGATGGCTTCGGTCAGGGCCTTTGTAGGAGAAGAGAGAGAGAGAGATGATATAAGAAGAGAAAACAGGAGAGAGAGAAAATAGATGCAAAAGTTCAGAAAATGAAGGATTGGACGAGTAAATAAATTACAAAGACACAAAGATATAGGAAGCACAATAAATATAGTACAATAGAGAAAAAATAAAGACGATCTTTTAACAGAAATCGATTAGATAAAAAGTTAAATAAAAAAGACTGACTCAGAGAAGAAACCTACAATAAGAAACTTGCAAATTACAAATTGTAAATATGGTAAGCAATAAAGACCTGATCAAAGACATCTCCTGTTCGAGTCAATGTTCCGATATCAGGGGATCCTCCAATTGTGTCACATGATCCACTAGTTAGCGACTCTCTTTGGCAGAGCTGAGGGTGAAAACTGGAGGAATTAGAAGTCGTCCCCTGCCTAGTCATTATAGGGGACATGCGGACATAGCAGCCACAGTCGATAGTTAACCAACATTCACGGTCAATAGTTAACCAACATTCACGGTCAATAGTTAACCAACATTCACGGTCAATAGT
>JAUZND010001413.1:0-13490 GCA_034780555.1 Coelogynopora nodosa
TGAGTTGTACTAGTGCCCCAGTGCCAACATCCACATTACAAAGATGTTTGAGATTGCTGATATCTTTCACATTAATCCCACACAGATTATGTTCAGATTTCTCTTCAATGATTTCAGGTTTGACAACCTGTTTTAATAGCAAGTGAGGAAGTTGGGAGACTGCCTCATTCAGAAATGGCAGCATTGGCATATCTGATTGGAAGTGAGACAAGAAAGGTTGAAATAGGTTGTTATTGACAGAAAAAAGTGTAATTAACCATTGTTTCAAGGAAATGAAAGGCATTGCTGTTCTTCATGTGAGCATTCAAGATATTGCTATTTGGTATGGCTCTGACATATTTGCATACCCCTGGCCAAATGTCAGTCATTTTCTGTACAACCTGATGATTCTTTAACCATCAATGACCACAGAGTTTATGTGGGAAAACAGTATCCAGTCCATTTATTGACTGAAAGTCTGCTTGTCGAGCAGGTAAATAATGAAAAAGTAAGTAAATGCATC
This sequence comes from Coelogynopora nodosa, assembly GCA_034780555.1. NCBI lineage: Eukaryota > Metazoa > Platyhelminthes > Proseriata > Coelogynoporidae > Coelogynopora > Coelogynopora nodosa. The sequence continues at coordinate 503 of JAUZND010001413.1, forward strand.
AAAACAATCTATGTAAATTGTTGACAATGTGTAAACCACAGCTACCAGTTGAAATCAACTGGGAATCTGATTCATCAAATTCATGTGTAAAGAGGTATAGAAATTTTGAATTTACATTGGGCCATCCATGCTGATCCGCTGAATTTTGAACTTCAATATTTCACTGACAACATCTTTGAATTTTTCAAGCAAATTTTCAGACTTTGAGTAATAGATGAAAAATATTATAATGTTTGTGATTAGCAAAATAAATAGCAGATAATATAAGTGTAGTGTATAAAATATATAAGAATATGAATAATAAATAAACATTTTTATAAACAAATAAAATTTTGAAGTATAGATATATATATATAATATTTAGTACAATATTTATACATATATTATACAATATAGATAAATACATAATATTATTATTAACAAAATTCCAGAAAAATCTCAAAATTCCAGATATTCCAGAAATTCCAGCACCTTCAAAAAATTTCAGAATTTCCAGACAAGCAGGCACCCTGCACAGCAATCAATCTAAAGATTAGAAGCTAAGAGATTTTTAAGAACAGAGTTGTAATTAAAAATAGAAGTACTAATTGGGTTTAGAATAAACATTAAAAAAGGTTAGGAGTTTCATTAATATTATAAAAAAGGTTATTGGGTAAAAGAGAATGAATAGATTTTTTGTGAAATATGGCTGGGAAATTTATCAAATCAATGAGTTTATTAGTAAAGAACATTTTTATAAAAATAAATTTTATAATGGGATGTTTCTGTTTAGGTATAAAACTATAATATTACATGCTTAGCTGAAAAAGCTAAAATGCATTTAGTAAAAACCCATTCATTGAATCTGACGACGTGGCTTATTACACAATCCCATATTTTAAAATTATCGTATGTCACTGTATAAAATTTGTTGTCTGCTTAGCAGCATATATTACAATTTATGATTAACATTTCCAACTAAAAATTATAGTTATTAATATTACAACGTTTCATATAACTTCCGAATACTGACCCTTTAAACTTCATTGCGAACAGAAGTAATTAGAAAATTTAATATATTAAACGCACGTATTCTATAATGCACTCTTAATAAAATTAACTCACTTGTTATATATTTTTCCTTATATAAAATATCTGGAAACAATTTTTGTTTTTAGTTTCCAACAAATGCTGTGGTCAAATTTGTTTATTGAAAGCAATTTTAATTGATTAAAACAAGGTTTATATCGATAACTTGGTTTATATAGAATAGAAAACAAGCTTTACATCCAAAGCAAGCATGTATAAAATAAAATAGAAATTTATTAGAATAATAATTATAATACTAAAACTGAAGCATACTCGCCGGTGGGGAAATCTGTACAACGCTAGCTGTTGCATATGCCGTCCAAACCAAAGAATCTATAAGTATGGCTACATTCAATCTAAAAGTTTGGCTATCATAAAAAATGATGTGTATATCATAGAAATAATATATAATGAATATATTAAAAAAAAAAAATTTTCAGTATAATTTCAAAAGTATGCTTGTTTTTTCTTATTTCACTTATATATTTTTTCAACACTTCTGATCTTTACCTAGCTGTATGCAGTATATATAATATATGCATCAAATTCACTAACACTATATGCTATGGTTTTTATATTTATTTATTATAGTAACTTATTATAGTAATTTCAAGTTTATATTTATGTATAATTAACGTAGTTTTAGAAAAAGTCAAGAAATTTCAGTCAATAATTTTTAGATGTTCTTTGTTTATTTATATATTTAATATCTCATAAAATCCACAAAACCCCAAAACAAATAAATATAGGAAGAACCAGAAATTATGACTTCCAAAGTCTCAGGTAAGTGTTATGTTACCATATAAACGTTAGAAAACATTTGTTTCAGACCTTTTTAAAGTGGTAGAAACATTTGCCAAAAAATATTTTCTCTTACGTTTTAAGAAACCTATGAATTATAATGTTAGAATAAGAGCTAGAAGAAAAAAAGTTATATTTAAACATTACCAAAATGTTATTAATCATTTCGTATATAAAATGTTAACTTTAAATTTTATAAAACCTATTTTAACTGTAACATTCCCTTTTAAAAGGCAATTGTAACATAAACATTGAAATATTTTGGAAATGTAATATACCCGTTTACAATATCTACTTTAACAAAGGATAATAATAGAACCGCAACAGCAATAATGTCTGTGTGCCTTATTAGCTATTTCCAAAGTATATTATAAACATTTAGGTAACTGTATATTACGTAGAGATCTTTGTACATTTATAATTCCCCATACAATATTGTATTTGAGACACAAAACATTTTAGTCGTCTTCACTATGACACTTTCTGCAGTTTGCCCGCTTGGCATTTGGTTGTCTTTTGTCGCCTCATCCAAATCATTCAATCGTTTTCTATCCTAAACATTAAAAGAAATTTCAAAATATACCACAAATATATTTTTTTTTAAAGGGACGCCTTGAAAATTTTGATAAATTTTTACGTTAACAGTAGAACTTTGGACGCCCATATACAAACATGCATTATTTGGGGGAAAAGACGAGGCCAGCAAAAGTATTTCGTCAGTTGATGAAGCTAGGTAAAGATGCATCCGATAAAAAATGAAAATGTTTTTATATATTTGCCCATTTCTGTTAAAATATGAGAAAATCTTAATATGAATCTTAAACAATCTGAATCATAAATTCTTAATCAAGTCTAAAAATTAGGTTTTTCTACATTGTGGGCAACTCTGAATGTATGATCGCTAGTATTGTATCGATCCCCTATATGATTTAAATATTTAAAATGATACCAAAAATGTAGTTTATGATGTCTATAGAAAAGCATCACTTGACAGTGCATGCGTATCGTTATGGTCTCGGAGGTGGCTTACTTACCTTACTTGAAATAAGCCTATTTCATGAAAGTAATTTAACATATCAACTGTGTACTAAATATATTCACAATTAAACAAGTTTATATTATGATTTATACGTGAATTCATTGAATGTTGATATACAGTATATGTGATATTTAAGTATATATTTTTTAAGTATTGTCCTTCGGAAAAGTTACCTTTTGTAAAAAGTGGCGATTCGTCCGAACCTCAGAAACCCCCCAGCATGTACGTTACTGCTTGATACATTCAAAATGATGTTTTGCGGGTTGTCCGCTACATTAAGAATAGTTGAGGACATGTCCAAAACCGGAGTAACTCTTTTTTATTGTTCATTTTACAAATAAAGGACACTTATATTTGTTAATTTGAGAAATAAAGGACACCCATATTTGTTCATTTTACAATCCTTCCAAAATTTGATTAATTCAATCTATACTTAAAAAAGTCTTTATCTTAAAAATTTAAGACGGTGGTTCAAATCTCCCTAAATCCGCTCATGTTTAGGTTATTTCATGGTTATATCTTACATAAGCTTTGATAACCAACAATAAATTACGTTTATAGTTAAAGTTTAATATTCAATAACAATAAATAGACCTATTACACAATAAAATAGTTATGCATTCGTGCAAGTATAAGTGTACTTCTTTGAAAAAAAAAATTGGGTGTAAACCGCATCCAGAAAAAAGTTTCGTTGGTGTCCAACAATATAATGGATGTCATATATTATAGTAAATAGATGTTACATGCATAGCATTTAATATAGCTCGTGACGCATAGCAGTTAGTATATTTCTTTGTTTAAACTGTTTAATAATATTCTTTGATTATTCTTATTTTAAATTTATTCACAATACATTTTTCGTCAACTATTTCTAGTTCAGAATCAAATATGCTTGTTCTCTTTTTTATACTTAACAAAAATAATCATATGTTAATGCAAAGAAAAATTAATAAAAAATTTATCCATTTCACACAACTTGAATTTGGCAATTATAAGTCAATGGTTTGAACAATTTTTAAAAATGCAATTGTGTTCAAATTTCGCAAATATGTTCACCATTCTAATACTATGTTATTTGAATTCCAAAAATGACACCAATAGATCAAATATTTAAAATTTAAATTGGACAACTGTATAATTGTTGTTATGCTTTATGGTGACCCGACACTTCTCCAATGTGTATTTATCTCTAATTATTATGAATTTTTAAAATCTTTTTGTGAAATTAATCATGCGGCTATCACAAAAATTTTAAATGAGGAAACTTATTTCAAAATAACGGTTACGAAGTGAATAATGAACACCTGTTCCTTATTAGAAATAAATGTAAAATATGATTAAAACCCCAATCACTAAATTTTTTAACTGAAGATCTATAAAAAGATCAACTGCTACTTATTTATATGTACAATACTGACACTAAAAAAATAATTGACGAACTTATTTATATAGCGGAATTAAAAGTTTACATAGAATCATGCATGTAGCGGAAAAATATACACATGCTAAAAAAATTAAAAAATTGTACCCTTTTTAAATACTAACTTAGATGCTGTATAATGATCCAATGTGTAAAAGTGAAAATATTTACCAAAAATTAACCATCATCATACTGCGCGGATAGTGACAAAATTTCATTCAGTATATATGATGATTTATATTTTGCTTTGTCTGTATTAGAGAAAATTAAGTGGTTTTTAGGGATATTATATTATATAGGCCGAGGACTACGTGAATATATTCACGTACTCCTCGATATAGGCTTGTCATTTCCGCAAAATATCACAACGTATTTGTACATATAAATGTCTGTCTAGGTATAGCAACAAAATATGATGTCTGTAAAACAATTATTTTTGTAACTGTTATATATATGCAGAGTTTCTGCGTGCATGCATCAGTTTATGATGTTCAATATGATTCTAATATTGTTACGATGTGATGACAGAACAAATATAGCTAATAGAAGATTGACAGATAAGATATGCGAGTAGTTAGAGGTATGGGATCTTCTTAAACTTTAGTCACACACATATATATAATATGCAAACATCTATACACTTATTTTACTCAATAAAGTTCCTATTCACTATAGATATGTGGCAAGATGTTTATTTTACATATAATAAATTCTTTTTTGACTTTTTATATACGTTACAATTTAATTATGATATTTTGTCACTTTATCCGCGTATTATATGTAACACAATTGACCGCGTATTTTTAGTACATTAGGGTTAAGAAATAATAAACTACATTCAACGCAGTGTAATACAGATTTTTTTCATTTATTGAACAAAACAGTGTTTAGCAAAAGAGAAAGACACACAGCAAGGGAAAACTTTACCATAAAGAGCAAAAACCAGATACTAAGTTTTAAAAGCATAATAATTAAGTACATCACAGAATAATACTAACAAAACAGTAAACCGCATCAACGTTAAGTTCAATAATAGTTATTTCTACTTCCGTTTCACATTTCAAATAACTAATTTTCAAATACAAGTTGTTTTAAATCAGGTATATACATACGTTCTATAATGTATACGGATGTTATTCTATAAAAATAAACGTATGAACTAATGGAATGTATCCAATAAAGTTTATAATGATGTACATACATGGTAAATATATGTTACTTTACCATTATAAAAATACTGTTAAAATCCTATTTGTAAACATAATAACGCAAAACCGCGCACAGTGTTATTTCAATAACAAGCATGCCATAGCTAATACAAAATATATAAATCCAATGGGTATGAACGTTAGTATAAAATGGCATATAATGTATATGGTAACTGTATATTTATATGACTATGATTATTACGAATTATTAGTTGAAATATAGACAATAATAATTATAAGAATGATAATCGCAACTAAAGTGGGCAGAACTATGGTTGTCAGTTGTCTGGGCAACGCGGCACGCTCCTTTTTCTTATCGCGTCTATCATGGGCAGTTTCTTTCTTGGTGGACTTGGACGACCGTCTCATGGCGAGATCAGCAGCTAAAGAAACAATAGAAGTATATCAATGTTCATAACATTTATTTAATTTAACAAAATTCAATCAGTATTATAAAGAAAAACTATGTATATATATTTAAACTTGCACTTAATATTTTCTCACAATTCCATTTTCATACATGTCTCATTATTATTTCTTATATAAGTAGTATTTCTATAGCATACGTTACTATGCATTTATGTATAATAGGTGTATCATATACGTTACCATGTATTCATTTATAGTATTTGTATAACAGAGCAGTATATCATGCATTCATATATATATATATATATAATTTGTATAACATACGTTACTATGTATTCATTTATAGCATTTGTAAATCAGAATTTAATATGCATTCATTTATATAATTTGTATAACATACGTTACTACGTATTCAATTAAAACAGATTATATGTTGAATAGTATTATTGCTATATCATTAAAAAATAAAAAGCATTTCAATGAAAACAAAAAGTTAACTGTGATCAATGTAGGGTTTAAATTAGGCCATTATAATAAAATGTAAACCAACATCAAAAGAGTATGTTTACAGTAAACACACTTTACCATGTAAATTTATTTAAAAAAATTGAGATATATTGTTAAATTGTTAGTGTATATGTTATATTGTATATAGTGTATATTGTTATATGTAGTGTATTGATAAAATTTAAATCAATTATGAAATTAAAATGACACATTTAAAAATATTAATTTAGTATATCTAATAACCTAGGCATCAATTATTGTGTACGAAACATATATCAGTTTTAAAAGGACATAATAACAAATTGCTTTTTAAAAAAGGCAGTAGCGAATAAAAGTAATTAATTATATTCTGATTAGTACTTCGTAGAACAGCTTTATCGCAATTATATATTTTCTATTGCTACATTATTGAAACGTATCATTCAAAGAGATAAAAGAGAATTATACACAATTCATACTTGAAATTATTTTAAAAAAAATAGATTCTCTCTAGAGGAATCACATTGCAATTTAAAATCAAACACCATATTATATGCTATTCAATAGAAATGATAATTATGTTGGTAAAAAAATACTATACAAAATAATGTCTTTCAAATAAAAAAATATTATGCCTTTATAAACAAATATGTAAACTGAAAATATCAATCGATAAATATTTTTAAATTTATCGTAAAAAGTGGTTAACTATTATTTCAAAAGAGTAAAGAATATTAAACATAAAGTGAATTTTGTTTAATAAATAAAAAATAAAACAAAACAAACCAATATTTAGTTGAAATAGTTTATTATACATACAAAAAATGCATATTGTACAAAATTCAACAACAATATTGACAAAATGAAATTTTAAAAATTTAATACATTTATATGAAACACTTATTCGACGAAACCATTATCAAAGCTTTAAAAATAATCATGTAAAGATAGATTTTAAGATATTGCAATGGCTCTAATAAATTATCTTAATAATATAATAAAGGCAGTTATATTAATATATATATTGTTCTAAAATAATTAAAATGTATATTATAAAACATTACCTAGAAATTGACATTGGTATTTTGTCATTAAAAGTGAGGAATTGAAACGGTAGTTTTCCTATTTTTTTAAATAAATATCTAAAAATTCATATAATATTGTACATATCACAGAAGTTTGGTTCATAACACAAAATCTTTATTTACTATCTTTCTGGACTATTTCCAAATATAAATATATAAAACGGATTATTAGGTAATAATGTTGAATTAATGTATTATCTAAATAATGAATGGCATGTGTGTATAAAAATACCACAATAACACGACCATATCATATATATTATTAGAAATAATAAGTATGTTACATGGTACACAATTGTGCATATTATAAAAATAAACGCTAAAATACTACTTTGCCCTAAACTCAATATATATGTGTAAAACAGATTATTGCATTTATAGTAAGATAACAATCAATTAATCATTCAAAATATCAGAAGAAGAAAAGCCAATGTAAAAGCAATTAAAGGATTCAAAATAAGTACTAATGAGAAAATAATAGGAATACCTATTAAATTTTGTTTTAATTATTAGAAATTAAAGTCAACTTTAAATCTTTTCATGAATACAATTATAGCCAAGTCAGCATAGTAGCTTAGATTTGAAAGAACTCTGTTTAAGACAAAATGATCCAGAAACAATCTATTCTACCATCGTGTCCATTGCTGTATGAAGAAAAGGTTTAGGCATATTGGGTGCAACATCTTGACTACATATTGGGCACACAGAACCCGTCAACTGCCAACAGATATAACAGCAAATATGCTGACACTGGCCTGAATGTGGTATAATTGCACGTCGGTGACACACTCCACAGAACATCTGGTCGGACAATTTGTGACCTGACGCCTCCTCCTCTATCTCCTCACTTGAAGACCATTTGAGGACACGACCACAAAGTTTGCGAAAGTTGATCAATGGTGTAGCACAGTCAAGTAACTCAATAAAGCTGTGCCAGAGTAGTTCCCGGTTGGTGTAGTCAAATGAGAGTTCACCAGATGGGAGTTTGTGTGGATGATTCATAGGCAGTCGAACTAATCTATGTGCTAATCCAGGGTAGAATCCATGGGTTAAAAAACAGACAAAATTAGCAACCCGGATCACTTCGACTATGGCGGTAATCAGACGAGCCTTGGGCGACTTGACAGTTGACACCCAACTGGTTAGATCACGAGAGAGCAGGAACACCATGAAACCAAGCTTGCGCAGTTGAGAAGATCGTTTGACATCCCAACTGAGATCCATAATCTGCATTCCATAGGAGGCATTGAGCCGAACAACAGTGAAATAGGCGAGATAAATTTTTGTGGCCAGTTTGATTAGAGCAGACAGTTTAGCCCAATTATGGCCATATGAATGTCGAAACACTTCATCAACACGATTGGAAATAGTAGTCATTAATTCGTCATCAAGTTCAATAGCATCCAGTTGAGCGACCCGTAAGGGAACAACTGCCTCATTCAGTTTCTCTGGTGTGGCCATGACAGAATAGTTGTAAAATTAGACAAGGCTAAAAAGCAAAAGAAATGTCACATAACATGAATTCTTACTGAATGATTAATATCCATAATATTTTTGTCACGATTATGGCAAAAATATGTTAGTTAAAAAATCTATCCAATGTAGAAAGTATTAGAATAATTATCAATATAGAAATATATATATTTATACTCAGATAATAAATAAAACTTCCTTATGAAATTATAAGTCACTTAATAACAAAATAAAATTTAATCACAAATGGTGAAACAATTATATAAAATAAACTAGGTTCAGTATTATTTATTATATTCAAGTATAAGCATATTTTTTTAAATAATTAAAATCTTAAAATTGTATCCTGTGTTAACTGACTGGTAAATTATGTCATCTATATTAATATTACTAAGATATTTTAACCTCAATATATTTCTCATTTAAAACTGTACTTCTATATTTCATTAAAACGGTGTTTCTTAATATTAATTAAAGTATTCTATCCTCTAAAACGTTTTCAATATCTCCTAATTATATCCTTATCACTAATCAAAAACTGTACTTATCTCTCATGTATAACTTCAAATATATTAAAATTAGTGCCGCTTGTATTTTAATAAAAACAGACTACACCTCATCTCTAATTCAAAACTATAGTTCTAATCATCTATTTGTAAAGATACACTATTATACACATTTTTATATATCAGGGTGGCCACCATTTAGCCATGAAAGACAAAATTCAATTTTTTTCTTTTTTCTAAGTACAGTAGTTAATTTATTTTAATATTCATAAGGATTAATGTTTAATAACTGGTTAAGATATGATGAGAGTTTATTAGGTATATTAAAACTATAAGCAATCTATTAATAATGGAATAGTTGATAAGATAGAATGTTGATATAATAGATGAGATGAGAATAAATGAGTTCATATTGTTTTATTTAGTATTTTTATTCTTTTCTTACATATAGATTATAAAAGCTAAACAGCTTGTTTTTCAGCATCAAATTTTTTAATAATTTTATAACATAATTATAGTGTATACCATTCGCCAGTAAACAAAAATAATGAATATTTATATGTGCATGGGCAAAAATGGAACACTTATTTGTATAATTTAAGTGTTTATAAATTTTAAAAAATTCAAGAATTTTAAATAAAATTCAAGTAAAATTCAAATATATTTAGTATTTTTTGTGAAATTCAGATATATTCACACATATCTGATGGACATATTTAAACAAACTACATTATAAATTAATATTCTCATACTTACAGCCATCTACATGCACAACTAAAAACTGCACTCTATCTAACATATTTTGCAAAAAGAAAAACATTAAATATGAATGGACTTGTTCTATTTGTAATCATAAATTTATTAGGGAAAATGAAAAGAAAATTACATACTCAAATAAAGAAAACATAAAACAGCTATTTACAAAAATGATTTTAAGATATCAGCCATGGCAGAACACTACAATAAATGCCACAATACACAACATATACTAAATGTTCCTTTTACTGCAATAATTTTAGAATATGCTAAGGATCACACTGACAGACACATTAAAGAAGCTATCCACATCCATGATGATATGCCAACAATTAATCAGGATTGTGAATGAGTATCTCTATATTCTAAATTTATATGGAAATAACATTGTGCTATTTTATGTATAATATCTATCTATAGTTATTGACCTACTTATCTGTATTGCCTATTGATTTTTAAGATTGATAAATTATAATTTTTCTAAAAATTGATATAATTATTTTGTTTAAATTTAAAATATTATCACATATTTGAAATATCAGTCCATAAATTTATAATGCTTTTATTAATTTTATAGTGTTTAAGGAAGTTATCTGAAATATATATATATATATAATTGAAGTTTTAACTATTAGACTTCTTTATTTTTTATTATATTTCAATATTATTATTTATATTATAAAGATTATGTGGTACCAAAAAATTATTATTCATTTAATATGTATACATAAAATAATAAAAAGAAAGTTATAATGAGAGTACAACATTTTTTAAAACAGTGTATTAACATGTACATTATGAAAATAATTAATATAAAAGAATTCATATTTATTATTTTATTATTGTAATCTTCAACATTACTTTTTTGAATTGATCTTATACATGGTAATAAATTTTAAAGTTTTTTTTTACTTATTAGTATTATTTTCAAAAAAATGTTAAGAAATACATGTAAAAATGATGGTGATATTTTATAGTATTAATATAAATATATATGAATGAACAAATTAAAGATAAAATGTAATTCTTAAAAATAAAATGAACATAAGGCTTATTTGATTTTAATTCAAATTATAAGATAACATATAATAAAATATATGATAATTAAATATATTTGAAAGCATTATTTGTAGTTGGTACACAAAAAAAATTAAAAACATATAAACCAAAAGTAAAAAAATATATTAATTTGTGGTATAATAAATTCATGGTTTATTTTTATTATACTTATTTTATATAAAATTTAAAAAAACATATAATCAATGGAGCAGCCATAAAAATTTTAAGGGGGTCCACTCATATAGGGGTGCCATTTTATAGACATTTGTGCATGGCTGAGGGTGCCATTCATTTCAGCAGGGGATGTCATCAATCCTGAGGGGAGGGGCCAGACCCCCTAGACCTTCTCTTGGCAGCACTACTGATAATAAGTTATCTATATATTTGAAAGCATTCTTTTGTAATAGATATACAAAAAAATTAAAAACATAAATATATCAAAATTTAAAAAAAATATTATTATGGTATAATAAATTCATTGTTTATATATTTAACCTTAAGAATATTGATCAATTCTGATTGATAAACATGATTAGCTGGATATATAACTTGGAAGCATTAATTAATTAATACTCTAAAAAATATTTATTTGATCTATAATTTGAGATTAATTTTTATATATAACTATAATAATATTATATTAATATCTTTGATCTGTGAAAAAATTACTTTAAAATATTATTAATTAATAAATAAATAATTTATATAGTATAAATAATACATGTTTTAAACTATATAATAAAATTATATTTATTAAATATTCAGATTATATATTATTAGAATTTATGTAAATAAATATTATAAGATAAAATAAATATATAAAAAAAATGTTATATATACTACTATATAATCACATTTATTTAAAAAAAATTAATCAGCAATAAATTATAAATTTAATAAAGATATATTATTAACATTAATACTGATTGATATAAATAATTTATTTTTAAATATTATTTTAATTATACTTATTATTATAATAAAATTAATATTTACTAAGTAAATTATAAATTATAAATAAGGAAATATTTTTTTATTAATAATCTATCCATAATAGTTTTTTTATTTGGTAAATAGTAATTAATTTATATTATTATAATAATTAATATTATTATGATTGTCACTAAATTATGTTTTAACTACATTTTCAAATGCCAGTATTGAATAATGTTAATGATATTATAATAATAGAACAATGAAATTAATATTATATTGAAAATAATTACTATTATGAAAGAATTACAAATATAGTGGGAGAACTTGGCATAATATACTGACAAATCGATAAAAAAATATTTAAATATAATTATAAGAATATGTATAATATATATGAGTAAGGAATCAATCAAGGGCAAAAATGAATCAAGTGAATCAAGTGAAAATATTAGCAATGTCTAAATAGTAAATGCATTATTTGATGAATGCTGCTACAATGCCAATTGATTTTAAAATATTTTTAAATGCCAGTTTAACTAAAAAATACATATGAAAATATTAGTAATGTCCAAATGCATTATTTGATAAATGCTGCTATAACTGGCATTTATATATAATGTATTATTATTTTAATTATACTTATAATTATACTGTCCTTACTACTTTTATAGTCTTTATAGGGTTACACATCAAAGGGTCACTGCATCAAAGGGTCACCAAATCCATAACGAAAAAAATTAATTTTAATACAAACGTTTGTTTATATATACAAATGTATATCA
>JAUZND010001414.1:0-13489 GCA_034780555.1 Coelogynopora nodosa
TAATTGATTCATTTAATTTTTATATGGGTTTTCAAAAACGAACTTAATTATGGACCACCCTATATAACTAATCGAAAGAAATCACCCTGAAAGATTTTAAAAAAGTATTGATGGGTTAAAAAAAGAAAGGAATGGTATTTGCTAAAGAAATAAAGAAGGGGAAAAAACAACGGAGGGAGGGGAAAATGAAAAATTAGGAGTTGTAAAGAAAAGGGGGAGTTGCAATAAAGAACATGTAGGTATACAAAATAATTACTAACAATACAATAACAGTCATTGTTTTTAACTTATAAATCAGCAGTCAATAATCAATATACTTTTTCTTTTTAAAATACACCAATTGTTCATTAAACAATATATTTTATTTATCATCTATTGATATATTATACTATTAGAAAATGAATAAAATTTAAAAGCGTCATTAATGATAAAATCACTAAATTTGAATATATTAAAGCACATAATTAGGTATTGTGCAGGTTTTTATAGTTCAAATTATTCAATTTGCCTTAATCAGAATACAAAAAAATTTCCTAATGCATTATATATTTTATTTATAAAATTAAGTAAAATATACTGAAATCATAAGTAAAAGCAAAGAGTTTTCATTTAATATTTGCCTCTATACTGTGCAAAGATTTTTTCGACGGGACGTTACTCGAAGCTATCTTTGTTGAAGATATTAAAGTGGTCAGCGAAAATTATTAATAGGTCAAGAGCGCAATGGGAATTGAAATGGAATAGAAAATTGCAAGGAATCTTGTGATGTAATTCAAATCTCGGCATTCAGCGCATCAACCATTTTAATTGTTTAACATAAATTAATGATTAATTTGCAACATTAAGCTTTTTGCCAACTTTGAAATAGACATTCTTTTTGACTTAAAAAAGATATATATATTCAATAAAAAGTATATATTCTATTTGCTGTGAGTAATAATGCTTTATATAACATTTAAAAATATAAATTTCTACTACGTGATGCACAGATTTAAATTATATAAAAAATATAAACATAATTCAAGGACACTGAATAGAATTGCGAAATTGTATTGATATTTTTATATAACCTTAATTATTATGCCGACACCAAGTACTAACGAAGCACAGATTATAGTACATCAGTAAATGGGAATAGAACGGAATATATCTAGTAATTCCCCGGCCACTCGAGAATCCCAGACAGGCCAACTTTTTAAAATTTTAAGAAAGTCATCATCCAATTAAAAATTCACGGTTACTTGAACGGATCAATTTTATGCCACGTAATATTTATTTTACTAGTACAGATCAAGATATCAATGTCTGTTTGTTCAGTCATTTGTACGTTTAGACAGTATATTCAGTATAGAACAATGAATGTTGTTACTATTTTAACTTCAAGTCTTCTATCAAAGTTGTAGCTTATAAGCTGTATTGTTTCCGGTTACATATTATAATACCCATTATGGGGTGTTACTTACATCCTTATAACAGTAATTAATCGAGTTACGACCTTCAGCTTTGTTATACAAATAACCTGTTCATTGTTTGTATCACATTTAAGCTAAGTTTGCAACATGGTATATCAAATTTGCTCACCAAATTTTATAACTTGTAAAAAAACATGTTTGTATTTTAAAATGTTTTAATACGTTTTCATTTGAATATTGACCAAGTCAGAATTCTCTCGTTTATAACCATACGTTTTATTTACGTTTATTTATATTTTTAAACTGTTCGGTATATGATTCAGATAGATTTTAATACTAAAAATGCAGTGAAATAATCCATTATGTCTTAAAGTACAAGCGAAGATCAATGCAAACAGGGGTTTAAATCATCTTCTTTTCAACTTAATATATATATATATAAGTAAAAATTGTTCATATAGTCACCAGAACGTCTGATATTGTTTCCATTTTTAGTTGTTTATATATTTCTATTAATTAATTGTTTATAAATTAATCTTCCGTTAATAATTCTTTACTCCGACAGAAGCAACAATTCATATGGTGATTTGAATTTGAGTCAGAACAATTGGAGTGACTCCTTCACCGGTTCAACTCAGGCCTCGCATTGTTTTGTGCAGCAGTTGGAGAAGACTTCTGTTGACGATGATCTCATCATGATCAACGAGATTATTCAGGATGACAAGGATGGCTCCAATCTACGGAGTGAGCTTAATCATACGTAGCAGTTCAATTTTATGGTATCAGCTCGATCATTTATTGTTCAAGGTAGCCACTTCATGGGTAGTCCAGGAAAGTTTTTTGGCAATGGGAAAAAAAGGACAAAAGCATATTGTTGTTGAAAGTCAGTATAATTTGGCATAATATTGCTCTTTATTGTCAGAATCGATTAAAACATATAGGAACTATTGTTGTAAATCTTACTTTAAATTTCTCCAAGGGGGTTCAATTTTTTATCATTTTTCAATATTAATCGTCTTAACTCCGTGTATAGCGGGAAGGAAAATTAAATTTTTATTCTACAAAGTATTCCATGTTGTCAACTTTCCATCTTTTTCTTATACAATTGGATTAATCTATGTAACGAATTTTATATGACGCATCTTTCTGCATTATTAATAAAAATTGGACGTCATCTTGACATCCAAATATGATGAAAACATGAAATTTGGCACGATAGTAGAATTTCTATGTGATGCATGGATTATTTTAAATAAATTTTCTTTAACATTACCTTATAAGAACAACTTGGAGTCTCTACCGAAATACTTCAGGAGAACGTATTTGGCAATCAAAACATCAAAATGTTTTTTATATATATCTAGTGAAGGTATAGAAGTCATTTTCATTGCTTAAATGCCTTTTATGTTTTTATACCGCAATCCAAAGACCTTCTCCGGGAGAGCCGCAAAGACGTTCTAAGGTTTGTATCAAAGATGTTTTTGCAAATGTTATGCATAAAATCGATGTAACACAAAAGTCTACTGTCTATTGTTCCAAATTTTAAGTTTTTTTAAAAACATCTGAAAGTAGTCAAACCTCAGGGATTTCCGAAAACTGAACATCACGATGTCAAGACGTTCTCCAACGTTTTAAGGAAAAGTCTAGAAAGATTACCCATGAAGAATAAATGGTGTATTATGAGCCAAATTTCTCATATATTATATCAGTGCAACATTTTCAGTAAAAGTTGTCGAAAAATTACCACATTGATGATGGAAAATTGCGATACCCATTGCGGGTTAAATAACCATGTGAAACAGTCAGTGTTTATGAAGTTTTAACTGTGCGACACACATTTGAAACATGTTAAGTTTTAAAGTAAATACCCCTTGTTATACAGAGAAACCTAGATATAGGTCATTGGTCTAACTTATTTTTGGATAACTTTTCGCCACCGTTAAATAGTTTGCTTTGTGATTCAATTGTAACCTGGCAGTAACTTTTAGAGCGTTGTACCTAGTTTAACTCAATTGTAATTATGTACTATAAAAGTATATTAGTTGTTGAATCTTCAGTGAAGTCGCCATATCGTTCTACTTAAAGTTTATATTCAATTGCATTCGCCTTTCTGCAATGTGTTTATCTTGTCTATATAATGCTGTTAATTTTTGTCTTGTTAAATTTGTTTGCTTGATTCTCGCTAACTGATCACTATTATGTGTATTGGAAAGATTAGCACCTGATTGTTACCTTATAGTGTACTTGAAATTAATAATATGACTTGTGTGTGTTTCTAATTTAGGGGTGCTAGTTTATTGCATATTCTATAGATGCATACTTAGGTGAATCATAATATGCATTTTGTTCATAAAACCTCCTGGTTATCTATTCTCACAATAAGACAAGATCCAACTAGTTTATTTTGTTCACTACAGACATTTTTCACATTTAGCTTAACAATTTATACTGCAATTTATTCTCCAGGTTTATACACCATCTATTATGAAATAGATTTAACATTTATTATATGATATGGGGCTTGTTTGTTATTGACATAGGTTAATAAAAACTAAATAGGTATTACATTTTGTAATGCAAGTATAAATAGTTGCTGATGACTGCTCACATATATTTTTTATGTAACTTAGTCTAACTAATGTCATTTGATTATCTAGATCTTCATTTTTATTCAATTTGTCAATGGTTTTGCACTTAATTACCTTAAATACTGATAGTTTACTAACTTTCCGGTTAATGTTAATGTGTTAATCGCTTTTCAAATTCTGTTTGAAGATGGAACAATCTATCGATAATGCATGATTTCCGTATAAATATGATTCAACTGTGTTATAGTTATTAAATGTAATTTTGGGGTTATTTACTCTTTTATCAGGCAACTTCAAGCAGTCCCCTCATCACGAGGACACTTCAGACCTGCTCAATCACGATGGACATTCACCAGATTGTCTCTTTGAGTTGCCCCAGTCAACTGCGGATACTAATATCAGTTACACCAAGAACAAGCCAATGGGGAATCGATTCTATGAGCTCGACTACTTCAACAGTGATCTGCCGATGTCTCCGATGCAGGTAGGATTGTACTGTAGTCTACAGTAGGCTCCTGAATAACATAGAAAGTGTCTTCATATACCATCCACTCCACCCATTAAAGCCGATCGATCTGTTTATTCTAACGAATATATTATTTAAATAACTCACTTTCGTCAAAAACTAAGAGGAAAGTCTGCGATATATATATATTGATATAGATCTATATTATTGAGTAATATTCTTTAAAAGTATTCTATTATATTATTCTGCCAAGCTGAATGGGTATATGACCGTATACATTTATTTTTGACATAAATTGGTATATAGTCTTCTAGAAAATGTCCATTTAAAATACAAATATTTCTTTTTTGAAAACAGTTTATTTAATAAAAGTTTGTAACAATAATATTTTAAAATAGCGGAAACATTAAAACAAACAATTATTTTACGTAACAATATATTTGCGTCTATAGTGTCAATAATAATTATGTTCCACAAATCTTCTGGCATTGTTCATATTAACAAGTGTGAGATCTTGCCCCACTACATCCATATTTCGAAGATGAATTTATCCCGGTGATCCATGTTAGAGGAGTGTGGATGCTATGAAATGCTACCAATAACAATAGAGTCTTGCATAATCATACATGATGACATTATTTAATTACCATAGCGACGAATACGTTGTAGCTCAGCTAGTAGTTCAATCAAATTATTTTTACATAATGAGTTAAAATAAGTCAATGTTAAAATTTAGTGTGTGTTAAGCTGTCATAAATAAGTAATTGGTGTGATTAAATTAATCTGGGTGTTTTTCAAAATGTGAATGAGTTGTATAATAGGCGTAGCAGTCCAGAATTTGACTGCATTTTATCTTCTTCCATTTTCTTTAGACGGACAACGATGAGTACAGTTTGAACACCATCGTGGACTCCTCAATATGTAATCAATCTCTTCCAGTCTCAACTTCACAGTCTTTGAACAATGCTATTCCGCCGCCAGTTTATACCGGGTTTGGTCATATTAATTCCAACCAACAACATCAGCTGCATCCAGGAAACAACTTCCAACCGCAAATTAATGCCGATGATATGTCCAACTTCAACTTTGATCTGTCTTACGAATTGTCGAGTAGTTTTGCTCCAACGCAGACTCACGGTAGTGGAGCTTTATCCATAAACTTCTCAGGATCTGAACAGATCTTAACTCCGCGTACAGAGTCTGCCCTTTTCCAGAGTTTACAGCAGAACTCCATGGATACGGCGGACAATGATGTATTCCTGCAGGACATTGGATTGCAGTGACTTTCTGGAAATTGCTTGAATGCAACTTTAGAATTACACGAAATCGCTTTCTCTTCGCTATAGTGCACACGTTCATTTTATTAAATTTTCATGACGTAACGAAAAAAACAGTTCATATTTTAAATAGTTCAGATATTTCAGTCAAATACGTTTTATAAAATTGGCATAGTTTCAATGTCTAACAAAATATGTATGACATAATTATATACAATCTATCCAGTGTAAAACACTTTTATTTTTTCAGTTTTAAGTAATTCCTTAAACGGAACCTAATGAACCTAATTTTGAAGTTTTATATACAGACGAATTATCCATAAAATATACTGTTATCTTTAATCAGTTGACTGATTTTTATAATACTAAAATTCTATTTAAACATGTTAATTAATACTTCTACACACTGTTGTACACGTTTTGCAATTCAAAATTGTGTTTAAACGTTGTGAACTATAAAATTGGATATTTTATTTATATTTATGCCAGAAGATTGTTTTAAACTAGTTATTTATTAAGTTTCATTCATTAATGACAAATATGACATATAGTACCTGTTAATATTACATAGTTACTTTTTGCGTTACTCAGATCTTTATGCCTATTTGATACATATTATGTTTTCTCTGTATATATGTGTTTATTATTTTCCTTTATCTGTTACATATTTTTTACATTTGCTTGTCTCGCTCTAAAATTTTCTCTTTTGTGATAGTGCGTTTGGTTTTTACACATCGAATTAATGTTCACGTGCGCGTTTTCCTTTCGGATTATACTTAATTAATACATACAGTTTCCACATTATCGGTTGCACTGCTACTACTTTTTCCTGTATATTCTATTTTTTGTACAAAGTGTTGTTATGTTCACATTTATTTAGTAACATCCTGTTTACTGTTCAATATTCCATACTAAGACCAGGCTAATCAAGTCCTTTAATTTTCCAAAACCACACAATTCCATCTACTTAATGTTTCGATAATAATTTAGTTCACGCGTTTCTTTGACAACCGCTAATATTTGCCAAATTAAATTTCCAATCTTCATTTAAAACAATGTTTTTTTTACACTTTCGCAATTTAAATTTCAACACATGATTTCGTTTCTAATTAGTTACTTTTGATAGATTTCAACTATTAACTAGATTATAATCTGTTGTGAATCAAATTTGATATTTATCGAATGCAAAGTTCACAACGAGTTGCTCGATGCTATGTGAAAAGCACTGACTTATAATATTACAAAGTTAAATCTGTCTAATATGAAAAGGATTTTATCAAATATTTCCTAAATGTTGACAACGTGTTTTTAAAGGTTTCATTTCACTTTTTATTTTGTGCCCACGATGAGTATGGTTTATTTTCTAATCTCATAATATTATAAATATTTGTTTACCTTTTAAAGAAAAGAAAGTATATTTTTTAATATTTATTATATTATAAAAGTATTTTGACTTGTTACGTAAGCTTATATATATTTATTAAATTTTCCCTTTCACTAGAAATAGTATATGTTTGTTATTAATATAACTACACAAATAAATTTTTATGTGCTAACATCATTTCATCCAAAATTATCAAGTCAATTACTTACTATATGTATATAGGTTATACCATTGTTCAATTACTACGATTTTCAACATAATTATTAATTATTTTCAGCAGTGTGATTTAAACAGTTTTGTAATCCTTTGTATTATTATAATTAGGTTGTAAGGGCTTTTATTAAATTAAATAAATATGTAATTTAACTTCTATGCTAAATACATATTTGTAGACAGTAATGCAAAGCATTCAGTGTTTGTTGTTTTCATGAAAACTATCTTCCTCAATTACTTGGACAAATATGCTATGAAATATTTCCAAAAATGTACAAAATCCTTTCGTTCACTTTTTCATAACACGTACCAAAGCTCTTTCATCAAATCACCACAGAAGCATCCCACTATATAATAATAGCATGCGCTACAACATACTTTACCAAATAATAGAACTATTTCAATACTACTAAATATATATATTGTATAAATGATCCTTAAGTAAAAGTTCTATTGCTTATCTTTATTTTCTTATGTCTACTGGGTTAATATACATTCATTGTGTAAATTATTTTCTATATGTTCGCTATTCTCATTCTCTGCCAATAAAAAGTAATTTTAACAATTGTTTTTTTTGTTTCTATGGTAACATTTATCGAAGCTAAAACTGTATATGAATATATAATGGAAATAATAATAATCAGGGAGAGTTGAAGCAGGAAATCAACATGAAGATTATTTTAATCGATGTAGACTGAGTCGATAAGAGATCTTGCTCTAATCGCTTCTGACAATCGAGTGACATATTATTTAGAGTAAAGTGTTGAGTGCTTTCAAAGGTTCTATATGGCGGTAAACATTCCCATAACAATTGATAATAAGACTACACCATAAAACCAGTATATTACAAAAAATTCTAGTTATTTAATATGTACAATATCACTTCTTAAATGTAAACAGGTTCATGTTTTAACATGTATACATACAGTTACAAAGAGTTAAATTATTTTTTATTAATGTTTATTGGATAAGATACTGAACGCTGTAATTAAACTTTTTTAAACACAAAATGTAATATAAAAAAAAATTCCCGATAAACATGGTATATATAACAACATTGAAATTAATATTTGATCAAAGTGCACTGCATGTAAAGTATGTATTCACTATTCTAACAACAAAATAAACACATCATAACTTGTAACCCGTTTCTTGCAATAATTAGAATCTGATAACTGTTTGTAAATATTAAACCAACCACAAGACTGATTAATTGCAAACTTCAGATGTTTCTTATTTTTTCGTGATGTATGATATAACTTTTTGAAAGTTATAATCTATTTTAATATCTTAATGGTCACAAAATTAATCAAAAACAGTTTTTGGGGAGATTTTAAACGAGTTTTCAAGAAAATCCTTTTTTGTACTAATAAATAAGAGGATGTAGTATAAATGAAACATTAAGAACAATTATATGACCAGATAGTGATCTGCTAAATGTGGATCCGAACAGATTATTGAGCTATATATAAACATGTTATTAGAACATATATTACATATACAACAAATATTTTA
This sequence comes from Coelogynopora nodosa, assembly GCA_034780555.1. Classification (NCBI taxonomy): domain Eukaryota; kingdom Metazoa; phylum Platyhelminthes; order Proseriata; family Coelogynoporidae; genus Coelogynopora; species Coelogynopora nodosa. Next base: position 8,856 of record JAUZND010001414.1, read on the forward strand.
ATAGGGAAAGAATATAAGCCTATATAAGAATATATATAATTTTGTTGAAATCTTACATCAAAATCAGAATATTTTATCTGTTTACACGATTTTCTACACCATTGAAATTATAGTTTACTACAGCTTGCATTTTTCAATTCAACATACCAACTATTTTGAAACTGCACCAACTTTCTCTAGATAAAAACCTACTGTTATATAGCGCCATAACATTAAAAAATCTGATTCAATGGTTGCATGATCTGTAATACTTATCTTTTAGTTATTATACTGTGTGTATAAAAAGAGGAAAGTTATTCAGACATAGTCTGAATAACACATTTTTGATCGAATCTGATATGATCAAAATTGTTCATATTAAGATCTGATCATAGAAATGTTGTAACTCTTATTTAACATGTATACCAAATATTCAGTATGTTGGTCGAATATTAATGATTATATTGGTGGAAATATATGTTTTTAGTCTGATCCCTTTAGAAAGCTGACTGGCTGCCACTAATCAGAAACTTTTTGTAACAAATTCAATTTCATCCACTGTAGTCCGAGCGAGAAGTGGATTTATTTTAATACTATGTACATATATAGATTGACTCCAGTTGATTAAAAAACGGATAGACCTGCACGTACAATAAAAATCGATGTGTTTCAATCTTTTTTAATATTACGAAAAACCAACAAAGACATTGATATTATTCACACTTGTGCACACGGTCTTCCTAAATTTATCTTTCTTCCATCTTCTACAAACTCTGATACGCTAGCAATATTTTATATTCTTCCTTCACCGATATAAAATATTAATCTGTTGATTTTACCTACGATGTATATATAACATGTATTCTAACCGCCGAATAGTTATTTTGTATAATAATGTTTTGCCAAAAAACAATTGGTCGGCACTCATGATTCATGATACATTATACCAAGACTAAATGAAAAATAAATTTTAAAAGTTTCAATTTCAACGTATTTTCTGCATATTAGACATAGAGCATTCACAAAACATAAATCATATGGTTTTGATTTCAGCACCTTTCCAAAAGTGAAATCATCGTTATCGTTTTATTTTCTAATGCTCAGCTACTGGATAAAGGATATTGGTATTGCAGTCTCAGACTAGCTGAGTATCTTCTGAGTAGAAATACGGGCATGCGCGGTACAATCAGGCCAGATAAAGGATATAGTACCAAAACATGTTTAGGATTTTATAAATATTCCTGAGCAGGTTTCAGTATACAATGTACATTCGTAAAAACGACGTTCTGTTTGTACAATTTAATGATAACAAGATAGTGTATTTTATTAGCACTATTGACACAGCTGGTAACGTGGGAAAAGTTTGAGTGCTTCCTGGTAATGAACGACTACAATATATGAAATCTAAACCAATCGATACTTATAACCATGAAATGGGAGGTGTAGACCTCATAGATTAACTTATAGCCTATTTGAATATGATAAGAAAGTCGCGCATGTGTGGTTAGAAAAGTTGGGACTTCATCTAATTCAACGGCTAGTTCTAAGTGGTTTTTTATTCGCTACAAAAAATGACAAAGACCTAAAAAAAACTTTTTTCAATTTTACAAAAGCTGTTGTTTCTCATTTGACTCATGTTGCCTCAGAACCAGTTCGGGGACGTCACAAAAGTAGACGATTGGAAATTCCTGATCTTCCGCAGCATATTTTAGAGAGCGTTCCTCCAACTGAAAGGAAAATGAAACCTCAGAAGCACTGTTGTGTCTGCATTCGTGAAGGCAAAAGAAATGAGACCTGTTATCAGTGTGCTGGCTGCTCCAACAAGCCGGCATTAGGTGTGCTGTGCCACAAAAAATATCACGAATAATGCATATTTATCTAAATATGTTACTATGTTAGATTAATACTGAACTATGTTTTCGTGTTATACTATAATTTCTGTTATGTTTTTGTAATAAAATATGATATTGCAAGCATATGAATAGTAAAAATTAATGAAAATCAATATTTTTTTAAATTTTGAATTATTTTTAGGATATACGCATGACGAATTTTTTTTTGTATAGGAGTGGAAAGGGTTAAAAGTAATATTTATGATTATAATAATATTATTATTATTATTATCAGAAATATAACTTCTGATATAAAAACAGAAAACAGATGATGATATCAATGTAACAGATTATTTCTAACATAGTGAAAGAAAAGATTGTTTTATGAAGACTATTTTATATAAGATCAGTAACATCTAGTCATACAATAATATTATGCTGTATTATAAAAAAGCATAAAAGAAGCGCGAATTTGTTACGTTTTCATTACCAAGAAAACCATGATGATATCAATCTAAAAGATTGTTTATAACATGGTGAAATAAAAATAAGAAGATAGTTTCATGAAAACTGTTTTATATAAGATCAGTAATATATAATAAGTCATAAAATAGCCTAATGTGCTTATCTGATATAATTATTAACTTAGTGTGTTCATAAAAAATGTTCAAAAGAAGTGACACAATTATTGGTCAATGTCTAAAATGTGCATCAGACGTTTTGTATCTGTTGAATTTTAAGGAGGGGCGAAAGATAAATAAAATATTTAGAAGTGAGCACGTGACCACTATGCCGATGACTTATTAAATAATATTGGTAATTATTCTATAAATCAATAGACAGGATACAAAGGTCACCGAATTGTTTTGTCATAAAGAATTGTTTTCATAAATTATATGGAAAATATTTTGAACTAATCTAGCAATAATATGCTAACAAATTTTTGTAAGATTTATTTTTTATTTTGTTTTAAAATAGACGCTACTTGAATTTAAATTATATCTACAGATTCCTAAAATTTTTTCAATATGTGAAATAAGGGATTTTAAATATAACTTTTTATATTTCAATTGTTAACAATTTACTTAACTTTGACAGTTTAAATAGAAAAAGTATTATATAAATGATATTATTTATTAAAGTAAATATCTAAAATTGGTTTCTTATAGTATTATAAACATAATCGATTATTCTTTTATCCCTTCACTTGATGATATTTTTGGCATGTTGAGTAACCAACAAAATATAACGGTGGTTATATAATCCATCAAAACATATATAAAATAGTATTTATAAATAAAGTTATTAATGTATAATTATATATGTTTAAACATGTCCAGCTATATAAACATTATATTCTCAATTACATTTTATCAGCATTTACTTAATCTTATAAAGAATTAATTCTTTATAAGATTAAGTAAATGCTTAAGTAAATCCTATATTGTAATTCTCAATTTCAATGTCAATGACAATCAATGACAATGTTGCACTACTAGAAAAATGTAACTAATCAATAAGCACAAATGCATAAAGTTCAGATGCATCTACCATTTAGTTGATTTGGCCATCTGAATGGTAAGCACACCTACTGTTTAGAGCATATTTCAGAATAAATTGTAAGGCATAAAAAGACATATTATAACTAAAGTTAAATGATAAGATGTTATATTTAAAGTTATAAGGTTAAAATGTTAGATGTTTGTATTTTTAACTAAATAGTAAGCACTGCATAAAATTTATGTTATATATACTATGGAGAATAAATTGGATATTTCATTAACAAATATCTAACAAATACCTAAATATCATCCAAAATTATAATTTCCATTTAAAATTATGTTATAAACAAACATATAATTAAAATATATATTACAAAATTACGCTACTATTAAAAATAACATAATGTTTTTTGGACTGATTATAATGCATATTTTAATCTATATTTGTAAAAAATAAATATTACAACTATTTAGTTTTTAAAGAAAATGCTTCTATAAATATATTTATAGACATTCCTAGACCTTATAGATATATCTCACTAAAGTCATTTTTCTATGCTCAATAATATTAAAATCACTATGGATCCCTATATACTATATTAAATTACCTAATACATTAGAGGTTTAAATACACTATACCATGAATATTAAAACTTTTTTTTTCAAATATGTTTTACTTACATCTTGTATTGTTTATACAACATATCAGGCTCATAGCAATACCTTTTTCATTGGGGGGGGGGCACTTTTATAAAAGACACTATTTCCAAAATTATAAATATTAAATATTGCTATGCTCCCAAAAAGTTATTTTAGTCTAGGTATATGTAAATGAAAACACATTTATTTTGACTAAAATATATTTTGCAAAATTATATACATTTTAGAAAGTTAGACAAGGAAATAGTAAAAAAATGGTATTTGTAATAATATTGGGGGGGGCCATAGCCCCACTGGCCCCCCCTGTTGCTATGAGCCTGCATATTTACAGGGTTCCCACAAGCCTTAAAAACCGGGAAAAATTATAGAAAATTTAATTGTGATTTCCCGACTGGGAAAATAGAATTTGTATTACAGATCAGGGAAAATACCAGGTGGCAGGAATTAATAAAATTATAGTTTTTTTATTATTTCATCACAATTAAATCTGTTTTACATATTTCATTAACACAGATTTATTGTGAGTCTGCAGTCTGCATGCCAGCACTTAAATAAACCTTTCCTAAAGTCAGTTTCCTTTGTTTCTTTATGCTAGCATTCTTTGCCTTGTGTTGATGACTCATGCGACACACTACAGTTAAGCTATTGATTTTTGTTCTCT
>JAUZND010001415.1:0-13489 GCA_034780555.1 Coelogynopora nodosa
TCGTCTTTCTTATTGCATGGTTCATTTAGCGTGGGATGGAACTTAATGCTGTAGGTGTTTATTTTAGTCCAGGGGGGCAAAATAGGATTTTTCATGATATTTTCTGGGATGTTGTCAATCTTCGCTTGGGCTCTGAGATGATCTGCAGCTCCTCTCCATGTTCTTTTTTCTAGAGCTTTCTTTGTTCTTTCGATTACATTGGTGGTAGGTATTTTAATGTTAGGACTGGTTTTGTCTCTGATGAATTTCTCCTTGGCTTTTGCAGCAAGGTAAAGTCTTCGTTGGTTCAGGCTTTCGAGATTGGCTTCAGCCATGACGCTGTCGGTAAGGGTCGATGAATAGCAACCTGTGATGCTACGGGCTGCTCTCCTCTGTTCCACTTCTAATTTCTCCAGCTGCGTTTTGATTATGTTGTTGAGCATTGTTGTCCTGCATATTCACATGTGGATCTAATGTACCCGAAGTAGAGGGCTCTGAAGTCTTCATTTTTGCTGCCCCATTCCGTATTGGCTACTGCTCTGAGTGCTTTGAGTCTAGATTTCATTGTCTTAACTATTTTCTCAATGTGTTCTTTGTAGCTGTTGTTTCCAGGAACTTGGGGTGGTTACTTCTATTGATATTCTTGTTTTTGATCTTTAGTTGACCTTCCCAGTTAATTTCACGATTCCACGAGGTGAACAGGACGTACTCCGTTTTGTCTTCATTGATCTTCATCCTCCACTTGTTGGTCCAATCTTGGATGGTAATCAAGGCATCTGTTTTCTGCAGTTTTCGGGGTTGGAGTCTTGAGTCCATATGGCGAAGTCATCTGCGAAGAGACTGGTGTGTCTTTCTCGATGTCAATAATGAAGAGAATGAACAGAATGGGAGACAGAACATCACCTTGGGGTACCCCTTCTTGGATGATCATCTTTTTGCTGTAGCTGTTGTTAAGCTTTACTTTCGCTGATCTGTCGGTGAGAAAGCTGTTTATCCATTTGATCATGCATTCGAGTAGATTGTAGTCAATCAGCTTGCTGATGAGCCCTTTTCTCCAATTCGTGTCAAAGGCTTTGCTGAAGTCGATGAGTGTCATCAGCGTTCTGAGGGGTGGTTTTTTGCGACTGAATCCATTTGTAGCCTCCTGTTGGATCCTAATTATCTGATCTTCGGTGGATCTATGGGACCTAAACCCAGCTTGCTGCTTGGTGAGGATGTTGTTCTCTTCGAGGAAATAATTGAGCCTTTTGAGGATCATTCTAGCTAGTAAAACTGCTTGGCTGGTCTTCCAGTTTTCCTTTTTTGAGGATAGGGATGATTATTGATGTGGTCCACATGGAGGGTAATTTTCCTTCTTTCCAAGTTTTATTAATACCTTCAAGAACTTTCTTCTTGCCTTCTTGCGGAAGTTGGCTAATCATTTCGTTCGAGAAGCCGTCGTCTCCTTCACTTTTTCCGAGATTTAGAGTATTGATGGCTGTGTCCAGTTCTTTTTTAGTGAATTGAGAGCAGATGTCAATTTTCTTTCTTTTGCAATTCTTGCACTTTTCTTAAGATCTTTATAAGTTTGCCTCTTAGTTTTGCGGATGTAAGGCGCGTCTTTCTAATTATGAGCAAATCTACTTTCCTTGGCGTAGTATTTTATAAGAATGTTAGCTTTCTTTCTGTCTTCGTGTATGATCTCATGGTTGTTGGTAATAGCAGGGTTTTCTTTTGTTGCTGTTTTGCCATCAATGCTTTTGATGATGTTCCACATTTTTCTGCTGTCACTTTGCATGCTGAGGGTGCTGACAGTTTCTTTCCATGCTTTTTGTTTTTCTTCTATAATGATTCTTGTTTCTTTGGCCACTTTGTTCCATTCTGCTTTGAGTTGGGGGTCGCGTTCCGCTTTCTTTCTGCATTCGTTTCACATATTTCGTTCCACCAGACTTTTCCCGTGTTGTGTTTCTTCTTAGGGATGCTGCTTTTAGTGGCCTTTAGAATAATATTGTTAAGGTGGCTGAAATGTTTTTCCTAGTTGACGTCTTCGGGCCACTGCTCTATTCTGTCTTTGATGATGTTCTTGTAGTTGTCCCTGTTAGCCGTCTTGTAGTTCCACTTAGGTTTGTCTCTTTTGTTTTTCTCAATGCTATCTTTGCTGAGTTTGATAGAGATTTTGATGGCTTTGTGTTCAGATCCGAGGTCACTTTCTGTGCTCCAAGTGATTCTTTCCATGAGTCTTGTTTTACAGAAGATGATATCTGGTGTAGACACTGTTCCATGGGCTCTACTTAAAAACGTTGATTCACCATTGTTGCAGATCTCAAAGTCATTGTTGATAGTTTAGTCGGCAAGTTCGACACATTTGCGATCTTCTTCAGAGTTGATGTCCCAATCTTTCGTATGGAGGTTGAAGTCCCCTGCTACAATGTCAGATTCAGTTCAGGACAGATACTTCGGGTTGGAGTTCTGTTCTCGGTTGTCTCTGCTGGAATGTATAATAGGTGGAACGTATATGTTGGTGATTTATGTTGGTAATATATGTTGGCAGTATATAACAATACTGTTATTTAGGCAGCATCTGACAGATACCAGACAATTTCTGTCGGAATATCTAATCATTGTTTCCGGTTTTGTCATATTGTGTGGCATATTTCTAAAACTGACAATACTTACGTATTTATTATAATGTCTGCAACATCATTCTCTGCAATAAAAATAAAAACATTTCTCGCTGTACTTTCTTTAATTGCCATACAAAACGCAAACTTTTATTTTAAATCAATAACTTTTTAAAATTTATAACAAACTATCCCAGGTTGAAAAAATATATACGAACAACATCCATACTGAATCTGAACGTCACGTATGCAATTATCAATACGTTAAATTACCATGATAATGTTTCATATTCGTTTGTAGGTTCTATTGTATTACATCCCATGTTTCAAATGTTCACTATTTTATAAATTACATACAACATGATAATAATTAAGGATAACCACCGATTATTTGACGCATATAATTAATGTACAATATTAGTTTGGTAATAATCGTTAAATAATTAATACGGTTAACTTTAAAAGCGTTCAATAAATATATAAGGATATCGATATTTTAATACAATATTCCCGATTAGTTTTCACTTGTTCACATTTTGATCCGACCTTTGCCCAGTTTGAAACGCTCCACCTACACCTTATCTGAAACTGACTAATGCGTGTTTATCCAGTAAGGATCCTCTTAATAGATCTGACAAAGAAGTATCAAAGAGCCCGAAGAAATAGAACCATCCACAAAAAGTTTCGATTGAAAATATTATTTAAAAGAGGAAGAGAGATATTACTGACACATAAATGTCTTCTTTATTTCTTATGATCTAATAGAGTAGGCCTATATGTATATAGAGGGCCTCTTTTATGCTGCTAATATCTACTCTCTGTAATTAACCAAAAGTAGCTATCTAAAATTATGATACAAATAAAATAATAACTGTATATTCTAAACTATCGACTTGATATTTCAAAAAATATATTTTTTTAGCGTTTTTTAGACTTTTTAATCCAATAATTTAATTTAATTCTGTTCTGAGTATAGCTTGCTTGCAGGCAGGAAACAGTTCTAATTGTAGATAGCGCAAACTTTCACGTGCAGACTGCTTAATGCTTAATGCCTTATTTCACCATTTATAATCGCTGAAATGTTAGTGTGTATCTTAAAAATAAAAATCCCAGACAAGAAAAAAAATGCTAGGCATTATAAACAGTTGTGTTTGAATTGAATTAATTGGCAAAATTTTTTAATTAAAAAAACATTTATTTAAGAGAGCTACACAATTTGAAGTTCCTATCTTCGCGGTTCCTCAATTGTTTGTGGTTCCTATACGCACTACCGGCAATCAATTTAGTGCACAACTATGGGGGCCGAGAGAGGTCAAAATTAAATACTCTGTGTTTATTGTAAAACACACGGTTTTTTGCCAAATACACATGTGTTGTCGAAAGACTCAGGGTTTTATCTAAATACGCATGTGTTTCTCGATAAACTCTGCGTTTTATCTAAATACTCATGTGTTTCACTATTTATATAAATAACACTCTGAAACAAATATATTTATTTATGGTAGAATCTGGTTGGATTGGTTGAATCTCATCGCACCATTTTCATCTATTTTTTCTGTAAAATCACGTAACCCACTTTTGGCAATCCATGTTCTACTCCTGGCTATACTTATAAATGGTGATATTATGTTTATATTAGTTTGTTGGTATCTTCTCTTAGTGTAACATTATTATTTACTTAATTTGTTATTTGTTTCTTGATTATTATTAACTCGCTTCTGCTAGCTATTATTATTATTAGGGAATACTTTTTACTCTGAGGAACTATTCAAAATTGCATATAGATCTAATAAATTTATACATATAACGGTATAATAGTTTTATTTGAAGTGTGTATTGAAAACAACGGAATAATATTAATTTAATTGAAATATGTGGTTTATGCCTTGAAGGGAAGCTGGGTAACTAGCCCACTATTAATGTCACTTTTGCGCTCCCTAAGAATACCATACGCCCATATATTTTGTTGTATTTTGCCAACATGCTTTTTATTATAATGGTAAAATGTAGCTGTGCTACTAAGCCAGGGGAAGGGGGGGGGGGGGGTCTGGACTCCCCTTAGAGCCCAGGAAAAGGCGCACTTTCTAAGTCTATAGGCATCTCTTCAACATTTTTATGAGCCCCTTTCAAGTCTCCACAAAGGCACCCTCCCACTTTTAGCTACCCCCACCCATCCTTTAAATATCCTGGTACGCCGCTGGAAGAGAGTTTGTTATCTATTAAAAATGATGAAAACATTGCAAATACTTTTGTTTCCATTCAATGAAAACTTGTATAAAAGGTTTATCACAAAGACTGTGTATAAAAATTATATAATCAAGTAGGTTGAACCCTTTATTTTACCAAATCTTGCCGTCGGTTAAAAAACGATTTGTGCAATTAATAGCAAAATACTATCAAACCGCCAACAAATTAACAGAATTAAAATACATTTTAAATAAATAAATAACTATCGGTTTTTATTGTATGATATTTTAGATTTTACGAATACGTTACTTGTGCTTTTTAACCGTAACAGTGCCAGCCTATTTTGACGGAGGTGGGAAATCAAATTGCTCCTACAGCATTTATCACTTGTAGTTAAATATTATCTATCAATTTATTTAATTATTGTGTCATTTTTCGTAGTAATTTTAAATATGTATTTTTGTTTCAGACGTATAGTTAACTGTCTATTTAAATGTACTAATTATAATGTTGTAGATAAGGGGGAAAATAAATTGAAAAAATAAATTTTTGTCCTATTTTTGATCATAATTGATATACTAATAGTTTTCGGTAAGTAAACAAATTATTTAGCAAAGCGTTTATAAGATTGAAAATGATGTATAAAAGTTTCAGCCTAAAATCTTAAATTCTTTTTGAATTAGCAATTAAGTTATTTTTAGTTAGATTTGCCAAAAGATGCGAATAGATCAAAAAACGATCCAGAAGAATGTTGCTATAAATTATGCACATTGAATATATAAATAAATACTATTTCAAAAGATGTACATTGATTAGCATTTATTAGATTAAAGGTAACGTTTGACAATATTTATTAACCTAATTTATCATAATTGTTTTTAACTCTTATTTTACATAATAACAATATATTGGAAGAATTTGACAAAAAAAATATTTGGTTGTCCAACATTTCATCTAAACAAAACGTGCCACGGATATTTAAATTCGAAAAATCTATCTGTTCACATCATAAGATTCTTCATAGACTACAATGAAACAACAACATTGAGGATGTCGGAAAAAACTTACTTGTTATATCTGATGTAACATACATTCCGATCGGGTTATTGGAACTAAGTTAACTTGCTTATTATAAGCGATTTCTTGTTGTAGGCGAACTTATTGGAGAGTATTTCACAAAAAATAATCGAAATAATAAAAACTAAATAAATATAGTTAACACTGTTGGACAAATAGCAATTGACACACTAAACGGGACGTAGGCCCTATACTCTACCTGTCTTTTTATGAGCTGTATTAACACCGAAGCGACCCAACATAATATATAGCCTAGTGATCGATTGTTCTTATTAAACCGCAATGTAACTTTATTCAATTATTTCATTACTTAGTTGGTATTTGTTAATCGATTTATTAAATGCTTTTATTTAATTCGTGATCAAAAAAATTCGGATATTTATTTGATCTCCTCATTCATAAGTTTTGTTTGTTTATGTTAAATATTTTTAATTCGATCTAGTTGCGGTTAACAGATGTGATTACTCAAAGTTATGACGTTACAACTTTTCGTTTATTTTTCAATATATTTCAGACTAGTTACCCTGAGCAACGGACGAGTGACTGCTACCGTTTCAGACTGGGAGTCAGTTGTTGCTTTGGAAATTGAACGTAAACAACGACTCAAGGTTTCCAAGGTGTGATTAACCTCGAACATTCCTCTCCTTATCTTTCTATCATTGCATTTTTTCTAACCCGAAGATAACATTTATATTTTTTAGGTGACCTTCATATTTAGATTGGTCATGCTGCATTTATTATTGTCATAACATAATTTTTTCTATTGTGATTATTTATTAAAGTGTATTTTTCTTGGATAAGTCTATACTTTTTATTGTTTTTAAATGGAATTAACTGTATTCTAAATTGTAATAATGAATTGCATGGATACGTTAATTTTAACGTTTTTTTTAAACTTTAGTAGGGGATTGGTTAGAAGGAGTAGGAGAATAAATGTATCAATTTCGTTAATCCTTTTCGTGCATATTATTCTGTAGAACTTATTCATGATATATTTAAATATATATGAACAAATTAATCTTATTTTTACATAGTTCATATGTCATTATAATTAAACGTGTCCTGGGGGAGGAACGGATTTTAGAATAATATTTAGATGAAAGCCATATAGGATATGACTACATTTATTGTTAAACAATTTTGTGTTTTTATACAGAATTGTCAACTATATATTTTAATAATATTGCTATTTTATGTCATTATTATTAACTATAAATTTGTACAGACTATAAAATTAAAATTGTGAACTTCTTTGTGTTTAGCGTTTTTTAGACTTTTTAATCCAATAATTTAATTAAATTCTGTTCTGAGTATAGCTTGCTTGCAAGCAGGAGACCGTTCTAATTGAAGATAGCGCAAACTATAACATGCAGACTGCTTAATTAATGCTTACAGACATATTTCACCATTTATAATCGCTGAAATGTTAGTGTGTATCTTAAAAATTAAAATCCCAAACAAAAAAATTGCTTGGCATTATAATCAGTTTGTGTTTGAATTAAATTAATTGTCAAAATTTTTTAATTTAAAAAACATTTATTTAAGAGAGCTACACAATTTGAAGTTCCTGTCAATTGTTCCAATACACATTATTATAATTTTCGAAAGCAATAGTTTCTGTTAATATTTTTACTTGATTATTGGCTGAAGGGCTAAAGCTGTTACATGCTAATATAGTAACATCCTATCCTGTATACCTTATTCCAACCAATTTCAATATGACGTTTTACGACATTCCTAATTCCGGCAATCAATTTAGTTCATACACAACTGCTTGTTGCCGTTAAGGCTAATCAATTTAGTTGGTCTAGGTTATTTGTATTTAATAGAACATGAGCACCGTTTTTAAATTATGCCGTCCGTATATCTTCAAGTCACCTAATTTTTTTCTAACTCATTGTCCTTACGAAGGCACTTCGAGAGTTACTTGCTCTCTATTATGAAGCAGTTATACTCCTTGTCAAATCAACTAAGTTTAAACTAAAATTGAACCAGTTCGATCCTTTGGTTTTTTTGACGCACGGTTGAAATAATTTTCCATAACTGAATAGGTTGAAGAATACCAGTCACGGATGAGGTCAGAGAGACAACGATAGAAATCATTGGTATCAATTCTCAATCAACATTACTGCAAATGAGTAACAAATTTGACCGTCGTTTCAAAAAAGGTGGTCAAAAATATCAACTTCACTATCGTTCTTGCATTACGTGTGCGCCACAGACTCCCGTCGCCATATGATAATAGACAGGCCAATGATTGTATTTTTTGAAAGAAATAATATGTGTTTTTTTCTGGCGATAACATCAATATAATACATAAAATCGCCGGTCAACAATCACCCAATGCTACACATCTACAGCCACTAAGAATGCGGTCTGACCCTTTAAATGAGTGATAAAGCGGTTAAAATTTAATTTTAATGATTTCATTATTTTTTTATTTCATTGTTTAAAATAGCCATCATTTCGACATATTTTTCTGCAAATGTTTTTGAATTAAAAAATATATTTACCTATGTATGCATTTGTTAGCATTTGTTTGCATACGTACGTATGCATTTATTCATTTTATTCTACTAATTTGTCTTTAAAAAACGAATGAACACGAATAATTGGTATACTTTTATATGTTCTCACGAAATTGAGTATAATAAAACGAAATTGATTAGTCTTAACGACAACAATGGGGTGTCTCTTTTCTAGACGCACAAATTTGATTGCCGGAATAACCCACAAAAGTCGTTTAACGCCAGGCGAACGAAATCAATTGGTGAAAGTTTTAACTTGATTGCAAAAAGGTATATTGTTCGAAACTGCAAAAATTAAAATCTCTTGTCGACAACTGTCGACAAATGTAAGTATAAGCAGACTATTGTATGTTGAGATCGCTGTCAAATTTCAATTGTGGGAGCAATGAATAAAAGAGCTCATTTTTAATTAAAACATACACATTTATGTAGTATCTACAACATTTTTTAACTGGGAATAATTAAATAGTAGGCTATATATCAAATTATTGGCAGTACGACGGAAAACTTGCATGTGACTCTGTCTATTTACTATAAATAAAAGTTTTAACCCTTTGTGAACATATTTTGTAGGGTTTGCTGCGTGGAGGGAGGAGGGGGCATTCCCCCAAAAAACCCTATCACCTGATTAATCTGAAATTTGTTATATACAGATACCTTTTAGCTATGTTTAATTTTCAAAAAATCAATAATCAATTTGTTTAAATATTATGACCAGACTACGTCATACACTCCAGTGTAGGAAAACTATGCGAAAATAACCATATATGTTAACCTATATATACAGTAACTATTTATCAATACAACCAATTGACTTGATTAATTTTGCATCTGATTTCAGATAACGAGATCTATCATAGATTAGAATCTATTTTTTATTATACTACTTATATAATTAATCTAGAAGTAGTATAAATTATATTTAGTACTATTTAAATGAATGGTTATTTTAATTATTAATTTCATTATTAAAGTTAATTGCATATATTTTACGATAAACTTATTTTTTTTATTAATGTTGCAAGTTTTTGTTCCTAATATCATCGGAAAGTTAAAAAAAAACTAAGGGGGGAGGGGGTAATTATAAAATAATTCAATAATAACACCATTTTTTCTGAAATGTTAAAATATTAGAAATTATATTTTATTAGTTAGATAAAAGTATTTTAGACACTGAGAAAAAAAATAAGGGTCATACAAATCATCATTCAATCAAAATCTTCATTTTTTTAAACAAAAAAATGGTATACCCATGATAATATATTTAAGAATTTATTGATAATAGAATGCAATATAATACAATATCTAGGGAAGGCAATAATCAGATTACAGAGATATTGCTCTCCCAAATATTGTATTATAATATGTTATCTCTACTTAAACGCAGTTTGGCTATATACCGATATGTGTTGTATGGATTAATTTTATCTTAATTTGAACCTGATGTATCAACAGCGTTAAGAGAATTCGTGCTTGTATAACTATATATTATAATTTAAGTTAGCAGCCACAGGCTTTTAACTTTATCGTCCTATATGGGTTGGTTTCTCCTCTCAAAAATTCTATTATCCCCTCCAGGGTAGAATTCTACTCCAGAAGTCTTAACTCACAAATGATCAATCATAGAAATTTTATAATATAAATTTAAAATATATACATGTATTTACAATGTTTACTTGCAGAAATAATATGATACTTATTTATCACTAGTAAAATTTTTGTGCGCCAAATATTTAGTAATATAATAATAATAATAATTTATTATTTATTTATTATTTTAATTTATAATATACAGTTAATACTTTTAATGAATGAGCAAATCACTAGTTATGTTGCAGCCCACACAGGTGAATTTGTTATATTGCACACACGGGACACAATGTCTTCTTATCCGACTTATCTGACTTCTTATTATCTTCTTATGTGTCACACTTGTCACCAATCCTCTTGCATGAAACTTGATTGTAACTTCAACCCCTAAATTAGGTTGTCAAAGCTTCACTTATTTTCGTTGTAGTCTATAGTACGATGCGTGTGTTTGGTATTGCGATGAACTGAATATAACAACTGGCTTTGATGCAGTTGGTGATGGATTTCCTATAATTGTGGCTATTCTCATATATTCTGCCGAGCTGTGCCCAGATAGGTTGATTGACGGTTGCAGATATCAGTGGTACTCTTCTGAAATAATAGTTGCATTACGTAAGCGTCGACATCATCTATGAGTTGCTACATGACGATGTCGGAAAATGGGGGGTCATCGTTAGGGATGGTTTCATCCTCTATATATACACACCGCACTTCAGTGGCATGGTATTATCTACTTCAATGTACTAGAAGACCTTTATCCCGAATTTCCATGGATTTGTTGAGATGCATTGCCGAAATGATATGTAGTTATTTCGAATTCGATTAGCATATTATTAACTCATAGGAAAGTTTACAGTCTATCTGCCTGTCTGCCTATAGTGTTTTTTGTCTGTATTTGAATCGATAGCGACGAGTATTAGTGGGTTGGGGGATTAACAGTTATAAGTAAACTAACTACAGTAGGTGCAATGAATTATAGATACTGTACAGTATTTTTCTTATGCGTAATTCACCAGCATCCAGATCATCCCTAAAAAACTTGACTACAAGTTAGAATTCTGAATTGAAGTGGTTGCCACGAATGAATTTGAGAAGAAGTTATTTAATTTACAATGAGGGTGCGTTTACAGACAGAAAGCTCTAGATATATCCTTTCTCATATCTCGTATCTCGTATTCTTTCCATATTGAGTGCAATCACTGTAAAACTATAAAAAATTATTAAACCAAATCAAGAAGGAAGGTTAGTATACAGGCGTCAATCGGGCACATTTTAGGCTAGGTGCCACCTTGAAAAAAAAGTGCCCTGCCTATAACCAGAGGGTAACCACGGTTCCCTTGGTAATTTTTTAAATATTTGTTTTGTATCCAGTAACAAAATAACAGGGGAAATATTTTGTTATATTAGATCGCGTCTTATTTATCAAAACGTCTGTAACGTATCTTTAATTGTAAATGGTTGATTTTTCTATGAAACGAAATCATCAGAAATTTGTAAAATTGTAATATGTGTTTTTGCCGAAACGGCCTCTATGGTTTTATTGGACCATTTTAATTGGCTAAGATTCATAAAATTGTTTGGAATAACAAAGAATTGTAGATTAAATAATTTTATATTTGACACGAAGAAAAACATGCAAAATATATAAAATGACCTCAAAAATAAATGTTGTATGACAATAAGTTGTTGGGCAAATAAATATAAAAATAGTCAATAAATGGATCTCGTAATATGTTCAGAGTTTGCAGCCATTAAACTGATCGCGCCATATTATTTATAATGAACCACGAAATATCAAACAATTTACTTAAATGTTTCTAACGTATGAAATGTCCGTTTCAATCTGAATCGATTTAAATGACAATTGATTGTGGAATGAGATTTAATATTTTAATTTTACAAGTTTACCTTTTTTGCAAGATTTGTATCAAACAAGCAGTTAAATTTATTAATGTTAACACATAAATAACGTATTATAATTGTATATTTCATTGCAGTGTACGTAATTAATTTTTATTCATTTTAAATATTAAGTGTATTGGATGTAATCAGTTTATTGGTAATTATAAACGTTGTCTGTCTGAGTTATGTACACATGCACAATGACTTATATATGTACTGTCCATACAATGTTTCAATTTTAAATAAATGTATGATGATCGGTTGCCAGACATACGCATGTTGGCAATAAAGATGAATATTTAAATAATTTTATTTCTATTTTATTTCAACTATGGAAACACTGAGCAGCTTTTATTAGGTTATTACAATAATTAATTCCTCACATTTTACATTGCTTTGTATTTACTGAATTTTCATATTTATGTATATTCGAATTTTTTCATGTCAAAAATTATAACGTCATGTGGCTATAGATCCAAATACGTCTCTTGACAATAAAGATGATTATTTAAATATTTGTGTTTCTATGTTTTAAACTATATTGACATAACGATTTTTTTTTATTAAGTTGTTGTAATAATTAATTCATCAAATAAAAAAATCTTACTAAATTATTCTATTATTTTGAATATTTTTTTACTTCAGCGCCAATATGTTCAGTCTCTATAATTACTGAATTTAAAGTTATGTATCTTTTTAGATTAACCCGAAAAGCACCAATGGGAGAGTCAAGTTGACACCCTGTTTATATAATCCTTTACTGAATTACAATCTACTGCGGATATCGTTTGACATTTTTGGTGCCTGCCTTGGACTTTCGATTTAATTTATTCTCGTAGAACATGCTTAGGAGTTGACACTCAAAATGAGTAATATATTATTTGAACATACTTTATACATATTTAAAATTTTCAAAGTGGTCTATATATCAAAAAGTTATAAAACAAATTTTAGTCTGAAACTTCCATTATACGGTCACAACCTTATATACTTTCTGCTAAATGATATGGTTGTCCCTTACTGAGAACTATTTTGATGTAATTAGTTATTAAAATTAGGGTAAAAACTTTTTTAAAACTTTATTTTCCTCCTTGTTGGTAAATATACAACTAACTAAGCGTCTAATTATGAAACAAATAACAAATTTAGAACTGCCTTTAAAAACGTCATAATATTGTCTTAAATTGAAAAAGATTATTTAACTGTATATATATGCTAAAAGCGGGTACCGCATCTACATGACCCCCCTCTAGCTAAATATACTTCCAAAATGAGGTTGTGCTTCTATACAGTTGTGGAATAATCAATAGAATACAGTCAGAGTAATCGTTAAATTGATTGAGTGTCCTTTTTAACGTAATGATGAGTTTCCAGTCATGATAGTAACAATTCGTTAATACCCTGTAAGTTACGATTTTTTGTGCATGCTTTGAACAGAAGCATTTAATGGAATTAAATTAGCCCCCCCCCCCCGTCTTTAACTTATGTATTTGAGAAAAAGTAGTGTGTCAAAGTTTTGAGTTTGGTGCTTGGCGTGAAAAATATAAATATGCCCCTCTATCCCCCCTCAAAGCACACCATTGATACATATATGTGATTTATTAATCTACTAACTTTGTTTAATAT
>JAUZND010001416.1:0-13485 GCA_034780555.1 Coelogynopora nodosa
ATTTCTATGTAATTAATAAAATATAAATACAATATGTAATATAATATAAAGGAAATAAATTTTAAAAATACTCTAGAAGGCCGGGAGGCAACAATTATTGATAACCCTCACCCCCTTGGCATTGAATTTTTATTGCAGACTTGAACGATTCTTAAAAACGATCCATTTGAACTCAAAAAATACGGGAAAAAATCATACCTGAAGCCTATAAATTTGAGGTTTTCAACTAACACCAATCGAAAAAGAATAATACAAAACTACAAAAATATATGAATATTTTGATAATATTTCTATTTTAAGATTTTCCAGGCACGTCGGACCCTTATTCAATTCCACCATATTTTATCGATCGAACCACAAACTGAAAACCAACCGTAACATGGACACCGCGAACAACTCACTTTCCTGCCGCTACCGGGTCCTTGGAGTTTGCAGGAGGAGCTCCGGAGGACGGCTGGTCACCACCAGTAGAGGCAGAGTAGGAAGAGGGGAGAGCGCTGGCTGAAGGACTGGTCTCCTCGCCCTGACTGCAGATCATCAGCTGACTAATGTCGGCCGCCTTGTAGAAGGTCCTTCGATCCGTGGTCTTTAAAGTCTCCAGGATACATGGCAAATCGACAATGCGGCCCTGGTAGACCTGGCCGGCATAGCGGACAACACTGTGCCGGTGGTCGGGCTTCAGTTCGATACTCAATTTGTCCTGAGCAGCGAGGGGGGATTGAGCGGTCACACTGTTAACGCATTTTGAAAAATTTCGTGTCATATTTTAAAATAAATATTTTAACAATGTCTATTTTACATATTATTATTTATTGTATTTTTAACAGAGTTTTAACACTCTTCCACATTTTAAATTCAAAACATTTTAAAATAATTTATTTTTTTCAATAATAGTAATTTATTTATTGATGTCGCATAAGCTTGTAATATATATTTACAATAAGCATAATCAAGGATTGTCTTCGACATTAAAATGTTATTTACTTGTTGTCTCATATGATCTAGTACAACCCCTTAAAATAACAATGTTCTTACACACACACAAAGTTAATATCAATTTTTGTCAGTCTAATATATCTCCTTTAGTATTATGTCATTTATTTAGTAAATACATTGACTTCAAAGATAGGTTCTCATTTTTGAATATCGTCTTATTTTGAGAGGTCGTGTTACAAGGGTTCCCATGTTCTTACCATTTTTATTCGAGAATTTTCGTGAGCAGTTTTGAAAATATCAGTGAGTTTTGTTTTCTAAGTTTCATAATAACTAAGGGCAGAATATCGCACATATCAAAAAACAACTATTATATGCTTTGTATGCAATTGTTATGCATTGAAGGTAATCAAGCAGATGGCGATGGTATTGATCATAATGTTACCATGATTGAAATTAGTATGCTTAAGAAAAAAACATAGATTATTTTAAGTTGTGCAAAGTGAAAACAAACAATTTGTCTGTATACATATATTATATAAATATATATAGATATAATCCAAAAATAAGTAATCCTTGCGCCTTTTCAACTTGAAAATTTAAATGATTTTGAGTGATAGTGATACCCAACTTATCATGATTAATTGACAGACATACTACTTACTAGGTAGTGGTTTGTTTATATCAAATGTTAACCGACCTGTTGCCATGGGGATAACAACATATTCACATTACAGGCAGATTGCTTATTTATGCAAGAGAAAAGTATTTTGATGAGTTCTTAATTCTACTTAGAAGTATATTGACATAGTCGGAATTAGTTAAGATTGAAAGAAAACATCGATGGTTAAGAATAATGACATTAAAGGCTAAAATATTTTATTATTGGAAAATTATATGCTAAAGCCTTGCAGCCTTTATTTTTTATCCTTAAGGTGATATATATTATGACTATGCTTTTAGCATTTGATTCTGAGTGAAAATATTTTAATTTGCAACAAAAATTAAATACTTTAATAGTATTTTTTGACATCAGTATTTACGTATAAACAAAAATGTTCGATAACAAAATTGATTAATTTTTTATAAAGTTAAATGTATGTTCGTTTGTTAATGCAAAAGCTACTAAAGAAACAACTATATTATAACAAGACAAAAGTCACTTTAAGATTAACAGCAGCTTCGATGTCATGGTTGAGAATGTCTGTAGCTGAACGAGGTAATCTGAGAATGAAGTGTTGCTCCTGGTCAATGGTTGGCTCGGGTCCATCACGCCGTTTCACAATCGTCATTCTGAAAGAGAACCACAGCCATCTTTAAGGTATACTGTATATAATGCTGAAGCAAAACTGCGTTTTTTAAATTATATGCATTAATTAAACAACTCTCATTCGGTAAAATCTGTTTTTAAAATTTATATTTTCATCGATATATTCGATCTTCTACATTTAGCTGCACTGATACTTGATTTTTAATACTCATAAACCAAATTGTCCAATATTGTTATATGTATGTATACTCGCGCTGAACCAGGATGTATTAAATTCAAGGCAGAAATGAATAATTATTATTGATTGCTTATTATATTTAAATAAACTTGAGTTTGTGCTGACTAGATACAATTTGAAAAAACACTACAACCTTCTTGATAAACAGATTATTTGTTGAATTCTATTAAGATCAAATAATAAACTTTGAAATTTTTAATTTATTTACTAAATGTTTTTTATACTATGTAGAAACCAGTCTACTCCAAACTATGTATATTTTAACATTTCAATACCTGTTGCTATGATGTTCTATTCTAATTATATTGCTAAATAGCATTATTTATAATTAATGATCATTTCATTCTTCCTATGCAGAGTTCTGTGCTACCTGTATCTGCTAAGAATAGAAAGAAAATCCAACAGACGCCAAACATTCATATTTGCCTTAAGGAATAGTACTTTTAAATATTACACAAACAATATATAAACAAATATACTGTATATAAAGCAACCTACCATAACCTAGCCAAAAAAGTCGCTTATATTGATATTTTACATTAAGTCTGCATTTTAGTTATGCAATATTTTACATATTTATGTAAGTTAAAATAAAATACACCTAAGTGCAATGTATTTCATTCATTTAACAAATGCACAATTTATACTATAAATTAAAGCAATACTTTTATAGTGTAAATTTTGTTGCCAGTATAATGTATTATGATATGCATGTGACAAATGAAGTTATTTTGTATACATTTCTTAAATTGGAGATTGTAATATACAGTTAACCTCTGATATAAAAATAAAATTTCAATTTCAGTGCAATATACCGTATTATATTGTGAAATATCAAGGATAAAATATTTCATTAATTTGTGATAATTACATACTAAATACATTTCTGACACCTGTCTAAAATTAAATGTTATGTTCTTTAATTGAATTTTTGCCTATAAATATGATGTTTAGAAAACCCACTTATAATGCACATACATGTTTAATGTTTAATATTGAGAGCAATAAACATATCTATTTTACAATAAATGTCCCTCAAGAAGTAATTTATATATATATGTAGCTATAAATTGAGTAAAATATCAAGGCCAAACACAGGAGTAATATATTATAAAGTTATATTAGCAATTTTTAATTTGACTTCTCCAAGTACTAGAGTGCTTTCAATCTTATTAGATCTCTTTAGTAGTAAGTATGTATATTTATATGTTTACTTGATAATACTGGAGTTGAAATAGTTCGATAATTATAATAAAAACTTTTAATTGAAATTTCATTATTGAGCATTCCGATATGATGAAAGTTTTTGTTAAAATTATCCAACTATTTTAACTATTATCAAGTAAACATATACAATATACACACTACTGAAGAGATACAATTAATAAGTCAAATTAAAAATTGCAAATATAACTTTATAATATGAAGCAATGTTTTGTAGTAGCATGATGATGATGCAATAAAACACATCTATACCTGTTCAGTGCTTGATTAATTGGTGCATCCAGTTGATACATCATTTTTAACCTGGTGATACATTGTTGCATCCAGCACCAGACAGCTGTAGATGCACTTTTTTCTTAAAATCAATCACTCATGCCTTGTTTCCTTAACTGACACTTAAAACTGTCTATTCATTGCTTAGTTATTTTTGGCAACTGTACTGGTGCTGTATGTTAGCTTATGTCATGACCACCTCGCTCTGTTTGTCACAACAAAGGCTTATTCACCAGTGCTGTGTAGTTTGTTGTATATAATATATCATACTTTCTTCATAATAGTCTACCTGCATATATTGAAAAAATAAAAATGAATAGTATACTACCACTTTCGCCTTTAAATAGTGAGAAACAATGTCAGATTTTTATATGCATTGATTATGGAAGTGTGATATAATTTTAGATTATTTCTGAAATATAGTCTCAATTTAAATTATAATAAGTGTTTTTAATATCAGAATTTCATTGCACATCATAATATGGCGAAAATAATAGTATAAAATATTGCTATATTTTAGATTGCATTTTACATGCTAGATAAAAAAAAATTTCAATTTAAATTTGCCAGAAACATAATGTTGTTCTACATATATTATTTTAATGACTTTTTATACAAATAACCATTTTTAATGATGTATAAATATTGCTAAGCAAAATATAATATTTATTAAATTACAATAGTGTTGATACAACATTATTAAAACAAACTATGGGGGTAGATGTCCAAAATATATTAATATATATATAAAAAGGAATAAAGAGACAGAGTGGCAATAGGTGAAATTCACATGTTATTACAATTTGGAGCCATTAATATTTCATTAATATTTCAATGTTTCAGATGGTTACACTGT
The DNA here is from genome assembly GCA_034780555.1 of Coelogynopora nodosa. NCBI lineage: Eukaryota > Metazoa > Platyhelminthes > Proseriata > Coelogynoporidae > Coelogynopora > Coelogynopora nodosa. Next base: position 4,795 of record JAUZND010001416.1, read on the forward strand.
GCACCAGTTGCCAGCTTGATGCTACAGCTGTGGAAAGCAAGATGCCTATCCTTGGAATCATCAGGTCTTCTGAACATGGAAACAATACACTTGTTCTGTCTAGACTAAGCTGGATTCTAAATAATATGTAGAAAAGGCCACATCGGAAGAACTATTTATGCCTTCCACTTCCCTGCACCAACCACATAATTTCAACTTTCCCCAACATCACCTATGGTTGAAGCGATACAGGTTCCAATATGTTTGGTCAAATGACTCCTGTCATTTGCTAGTACTGTGCAAAAGTTTAATTACTGAAACTGCCCATTGAATCGAAAGGTGAACAAGCATTCACATCAATGGGGTAAAAGCCACTGACAAAAATGCTTTTTTAATATATAATTAATAAGAAACAGCTAATGAAACAATTTTAATCACTTAAATCTGTAATTGCCATAAGCACAGTTTTTTAACAGTTTTATAATGGTGCATACTAATTTAGTGGTAATATTTATTAAAAAATATGATAATAATATTAATATTTTTTTAAATGCAAATATGGTAGTTAAAAAATATGATAATAATATTTACAATTGTTTTAATGCTAATATTAGTTAAAAAATACAATAATATTTAAATATGATAAAGATATTTAGACAATAAAATATTTTTATGAACTTTGTGTACATGCATATGTTGGAGACCAGTTAGGGACCTAACAAAGTTTAGGACTGGGTCAACCAGTTATGGACCTCAATAAGTCCTAAACCTTTAGAGGTCCCTAACTGGTTGATCTAGTTGCAATCAGTTAGGGAGCTTTTAAAGTTTGGATCTCATGAAAGTTGCAAGGCATCCCTCAACTGGTACTGCTATGGCTACCTATTTTCACTGTGCTAATGCTAAGAAAATGAATTCAATAATCAATAAACAGTAAGACAGTATAATTAAGACATTTAGGATATATTGTTTCATTCCTTTGTAGCATGAGATACACCATTTCAAATTTAACATTTTGTACTTAGTTATCAATTGATAAAATAATGCAACAAAACTTGAATTATAATATGCTTCTTATAAATTAATATTTAATTGTAATATGATTGTTGTAAATATATATGAATTATGTTATACTATATAATTGTTTATTGGAACAGTACTCTTTTTAATTTTGGTATCTACTACTATATGTTTACAAATCATTTGATATTTTAATCAAACTCATTCTTCATCAGCAGGATGACATTTTTTATGATCAATTTTTTGGGCCTGATTATTCTTCATGGAAATACCCTAATTTCAATCCCACTGGTTGACCCAATCCAAACCCAATAATTTTTTAATGCCAGGCAACTGATAAGACTACTTGGAACTTTTCAGGGATTAACAATCCTCATGCATGATTTTGGTGCTATTTAACAAATATGGAAATATAGCCTCCTACTGCACTATCCATGGAGCCATGCGACATACCACTAAAAAAATTTTGTCCTTTTATTTTGTCACCATAACGGTGCACATTATAAGTATCTTATATTTCATATATATGCATATGTAATATATAAAATATAGGTAATGTTAAGTAATTCACACAGTTCTTTACACATCTAGACATTCTTTCTTTTAGCAACCAGACCTTTTAATAACTTGTGATGATGTTTCTTTCTAGCTTTAATTGTGGCCACCATTAATAGGTGCTTTTCTTTAGACTTGGAGATACTTTGAGTTTTTTGGCTATTTTCTGATGCCTTCAACAACTCTTCCCAATTTTGTTTTGAAGCATTCATCATGTTGTGGGATCACTTGGAGTTCACTTTATTGTAGACAATGTCTGAACATTTGAAATAGTTGACTGATGATTTTGACTTGGCCTTGAGGCCAAACTTTATTGTCTGAATAGCACTGAGACTGGAAACATTCAAGTTGCTGGACTGGGGATCTAAGATATCTCCCATAATACTAAACGTACTTTCAACTTCAGGTCCATGAAAACATGTAAGCAATGCCAAAGCAGCTTTACATAACGTAGGATATTCATTGTTCATTGAACTGTTCTACCATTCATCAATCAGCTGATTTTCATTTAGATACAGACATTGCTGTGAAACATTCAAATGAAAATTGCGAACCTCCATTTCAAACATATCTCAACCTGTATCATAAATAACAGTAGGGATAATTGATGGAATTCACAGCATCAATGACATTGATGTGGTGTGACCACATGCAGCAGGATCAAGAACAGACAGAATTTGCAATGTCTTGTTATTGACAGGCATTTTTTGTAGGTAAATAACACTTAGTGATAATTAATGGAATTCAACCAACTTGAGGCTTTGCAGTTACCCAGAACAATTTTGCACAGGTGCAAAAACAGGTGGTTTATACCTTTTGGCTGCCATATTGTATACAAAGTAATTGTATTATTTTAAATCATATGGACTTACAGCTATAATATACATGTTTATTTAATGAAAATAGTTATGTTATATTTTTCACATAAAGTGATGTTGTAATAACACAATATAGCTATGTTTTCATTTTATCTACATTTTTGTTTATTTTGTACTAATTATAATTTAATAGCTAAAAGCACATTATACTAATATTTTTATAAATAAATTACATATTATACTTGTATTATTTAATAAGAAGTTGAATTGTGTAAAACAAATTAAGATATTAAGCCTCTATAAGTTAGTATATACAATTTTAGTATTGGCTGTCAAATGTAAAAGGAGTTATCATTTGCTAGCAAGTTCCTAGCCCTGATATTCTAGATATCCTGACCTTGCTAGGTCCATAACTGGACTGCCCAGTTGGAGACTTTTTCATATATATCAAGATGCTGCTGTTTTTTTAATATAATGTTTAGTATCTAAATGATGTTTTCTTTAAAAGGATGTGGTTACATTCTTAATGTGGTAACAATTTGTCTTTGATTTAAGAATATATTTTGTGTAGTAAATGTTTTTTTATAACATGCAGTTTAATTGTATCTAAATAATGTCTGCTTTAAATTGATGTTATACTAAATTAACCAGTTAGGGACCTCTCAAAGTTTGGGACATTAGTCAACCAGTTGAGAACCAGTATTTGCAAGACTTGAATATGTGCTTAATTGGGCTGACAAGTTGGGGACCTTTTTAGTATATACAACCCCAGCAAAAAGAAACCCTACCTGCACTTTCAAATAAGTAATCTTACATTATTTGGCAAAAAATTGCATAAATACTCATATTGAAGTAATAAAAAGTTGTGTATATAATATAGTAACAATGTATTTTTCTGCAATATGTACAAAAATAATCTATAATTTCACATAAAGTTGACTTTATCAAATGTAAGTATAGCATTACTTGATTATGTAGCAAAATGAGAGAAGTTTTCAAATTGGGTATGTCCACCCCGAGTGTTGATTACGGCCCGAATGCACATTGGCATTGACTCTGAGAGCCATGTCAGCATGTCCAGAGGTACCTCATCCCACTCCTCCTCAAATGCAGTCCACAGCTCGTCCATGGTTTGAACCTGACATTGCTCCAGCTGGTGCTTCAGATGGGCCCAGAGGTTTTCAATTGGATTGAGGTCAGGCCATTGGGCAGGCCATTCCATGACCTCATGGTTGGTTGTCTGGAGCCAGTTGAGTATGCATCAACTTTTGTGTATGGGTGTGTTGTCTTGCATGAAGACTGTGGCATTCTCAGATAGATCCAGAGGTGCCAGATTCTCTTCAAGAACCTCCTGGTAGCCTTCAGAGTTAAGGGTAGTGTAGATTGTGGCCAGAGCAGTCAAACCAGACCCGGAGAAACTGCCCCAAACCATAAGTTTCCCACCACCAGAATGCATGGTGGGCCTTATATAGGTAGGATCAAGCCATTGTTGAGGTGGGGAACGCATATAATGCTGTTGGTGACACTGAATTAAGTGGACTGGTGTCTCATTGTGGAAGAACACTAACTGCCATTGTCATTGGTCCTGCCATTGGGCAGGATTTCAGTCCACTTTACTCTGAGCCCATTCCAAACGTTTCTGACAATGCCTGGCACTTAGTAGAGGTTTCTTCTTGGCAATATGACTGGGAAGGTTCATTGCTATGAGTTGATTTCAAATTGTTCTGAGTAATGCTCTGATCCCATATTGCTGAAGGTGTCTGGCAACAAAGCGAGGGTTGTTTGCAGAGAGACGGCATAGATTTTGATTTTCTTAAGTGCTACTGATCACAGGGCGCCCAGAATGTGGTAAATCATGCACAGTTTGAAATTGCTGATGTTTTTAGCAGAGATCAATGACAGTTGTTTTGCATATATGGAAACAATTCATGAGGTCCTGAATGGTTTGACCTTCATTTTAAAGTGTGTGACTAGCTGAATGCATTGCTCAATTGTCAATTTCGGCATGCTAAATGGTGGAGTAAATCAATCTAAATAAAAAGTACAGTTATCATACTTCTTATTGCAAAATCATGATGGCTTATTACATCATATCCATAGGGCTTATTATTGGACTTCACTCCCTATAGACATATGTCTACAAGGCTTTTGTCCACAAAAGCTAGTCATTTGTCATGTAAATACACCTTTTAAGTGATAGCCATCGCTTTATTGGTTCCTTAGGCTGAGGCGACATACACAACAGATAGTTTCCACTTCTAATTTTTTCTTGTCATGGGCAGTCCCTTTGGCTTTGTGAGTTTGTCTACTATTACGCTAGTATTTGCTCTAAATATATTATATGTGTTTCTTTTCCTCTCCACCAAACATCTTGCAAAATCAATAAAAACATAATATAATATCACTGGCTCACAACACCTCTCTGCATAATTGCAGATAGAAAGAAATTGAGTAAAAGCAGTCACCTATCTTAAACATGCCATACAAAACAAAAATATTATAAATTTATGTAGGTAGGGTTTCTTTTTTCTGAGGTTGTATATTAATATTATATGTCATACTCATGACATGAGATAATAACAAAACAATGAGACATGTATTTGAGGTTTTTTTTAACATATACATGACATAGTTTAAATATATCTAAATTACGTCTGCTTTAATTCAATGACAGTGTTAAAAACATTTTAGACAAGATGCATTTTTTAACTAATATTAGTATTAAAACAAATACTACCACCAAATATCAGTGCCAAATAATTTAAAGTCATAAACCGAAATACCTAGTCCTCTATAGTATCATTTTAGATTCATTGTTTAATAATCTAAAACGTTTGTGATAATTACCTTCAAGAATTATCCCAGAATTATCAATGATTTCTAAAATTGAAATATTTCGCTTATTTATCCATATTATTTAATTTAAATAAACATGTAATAAAATCTTATGTAAAAACATATAATAAAAAATTATATTTACTGGTGTTACTCGGGAATATAGAATTTACAATTAAAATAATGCAGTTTATTAAACGACACACTATAGAATTCTTTATTAAAAAAATATTTATCTATATTTGTATATAGCTTACTAGCATGTTGAACATGGTCAATAACTTCTATTGTTTTTCATTTGAATATAACAAAATTATTTAATGCCAATTGCCATAAAGAAAGCAATGAAGCTGCAGTTTCATAAATCCGTCTTCACAATTATTATAAATTTATTCATTATAAAAAGACAGTTGTCAATATGGTTATATTATTGGAAATCACCGCCCCAATTTTCTAAACCAATAACTACATTAAAGTTAAATATATAAATATAGACAACCTTCATTGCTAGTTAAATTTCATTCCGTTTCCAGCTCTTATACAGTGAACGGCCAGTTGTTGTGCGTTATAAATCTCTGTTTTACTTTAACAAAAGTATTCGGATCTCTCAAGTCCTATTTTTTACCACTAAAAACTACGACTCCCTACTAAAAATAGAAAAAAATAGTGATCAAATAATATTTTAAAAACAGATATGACTTAAGCAACGCGTTTTGTGTGAACTTACTGTTATAGGACTCGTAAATCATTTATTTAATAAGGCCCTACTGGTCTGTGACAGATAACAGTAATCATGTAATCCGACATATAATTATTATAGTGACCTTCCAATTGAAAAGGCAGACAATATGGGTCTATATTAAGACGTGAGCCATTTTGAAGACCAAGTAAATTTGACTGTTTTTGTTGATCTGTTCTGTCCTGCTACAACAAGCAGAACAAATAAGACTTTCAAATACAGACTTTGATTTGTGTGGAAAACATGTATCGAGTGCTTTCAAATAGGACGAAGGCAAGTATCAATTGGTAATGTGTGTGACGAACATATAGTACACAAAAGACAGTAAAGAAAGGTTAAACCCGTTCATGCAAACACAATAATCTTTAAAATTTGTCAGGTGAGATTTGTGTCAATCATTACGAAAACGGATGTTTGTGAGTATTGGAATATCGAAAAAAACTATAATATCTTTTTGCAAGGTTGACAATTAGCAAGACGAAGAAAAGCCAAAGAGCAAAACTAAAATGACAATTTTACCACAACTAATAACATGCAAGATATTTGTTTCATATATGATATAAACTTTCACTCGATTTACACTATTTATTTGTAACTAGGTACTAAATTATTTTTGAAATGTTGGATTACAATTCAACATAGACCCTCCGTATGCGTACTACGCAGGGGATGTTTTGGAACTAATATTAAATTAATAAAAATAAATTCAAATCAGTTTTTTGAAGAAACTCTGTTTACTCGAAAATATGAATTAATGAGTTGAGTAAACATACTACAGTAACCAGGCCAGTAGGAAGGTAATTTCTAATGATTCGGCGATCTATTAAAAGGCGCAATATTAGAAATATAGTTAATTTCAATGAATATATGTAGGGCTCGTATTTGACACAAGATTCATTATCAGAAAAATGATAACTGAAACAATCATCCTAACTGCGGGCAATATATATGTATTAATATTTTTAATGGGAAAATTACAGACATCTACATTTTTAAATAAAAACAAATAGCCATTACTCAGAATTTTTAAAAATCTCTGTTTTACGAATACTAGGAATTGATTATTTCTGAAGAGCTAATCACAAAAAATTAATTTTAACTTGTTAGCATGTTTGAAATATAATTAGGAATACCTTATAAAAGCTAAAAATAAATTATACGCTATGTTCTGACCACTTATAATACAGAAAGAAATATAACATTTGCATTGCAAACTTCTTTTAGTAATAAACTGCTAACATGAGAAAAATACAAAATGAGTTGCTTATTTATTCATAACTGGCATATCTTACTGACACATCTATAAAACGATTAATTTATTATGATTTTTTTATACAATTTTTTATTACATATAGCATATAAAAAATGTATCTAAAATGGGATATATCAGTTATGTAAAACAACTAGGAAATGCAAAATGTTAAAGGAACAATAACAATATTATAAATGACATATTGTGATAATTTTATAACTGACAGTGACAATAAAAATGATCACTAGCTTATACATAAAAATGCATAATGTAGGTATATAATACAGCGAACATTTAACTCTATTACTCAAGCAATAAAGAGTATTTTAGTCAATAAAAACACGATTTTGGTGCAATAAAATAGTCCGATATATAACATTAACTAGAGATGAAAGAGATGTTTATGTATTGTATGCAATAAACATATCATAAGTATAAAACCCGCTCATTTGCGAGTTCATGTGAATAAACTTGTTATGCGGATGTCTCACCTATCAAACATACATAAGCATGTAACATTTTTGTTAATTTTAATTTAGTTCAATTAAAATTGATTAAATACGGCCCACTATTCATATAATACAATATTACAAAAAATACAAATATGCAAAGAAACAAAAATCAATTCATTAATTCATTTGAAGGATGTTTAATGAACGATTTTTGTATTGAATTCCAATTGATTAGGAAATTGAATTATATGCATGCAAACACCGGCAATCTCTCTATCCTCGTTATATATTCATGACAAAATAACGTAATGATAAAATCAATCTACAACAACATCATCCCTTTTGTCATTATCAACAACAAGACTAGTACAGGATTCAGCGACAGGTAGACTATCAACGGTCCGAACTGCAGTTGCCTCTTGACTCATTGGAACATCTATCACCAGTTTGTCTGAGTCAGAATCACCGATCGCCATCTGCAGCTGGGAGGAGGAGTCTGCTACGTCATCATCAGCGAGGTCGGTGATTGGCGGGGAGGAGGAATCCTCCTTGACTTCAACATCGGTAATCTCACTACTGCGGCCTCTGAAGGGATTGAGGGATCGAGGACGAGTGAGTTAAATAATTAAATGAAGCCAAGAGCAGGCCTATAATAGTCAGGGAGTTGATGTACTCGTGAATACAACAGATTTAATTACACTATTTTATAATGTATTCGAGACAGGTGGAATACAAATTATTTAGAAATACCCGCTTATTGTTCTGTTTAAACAGTTACTTGCATTCTAGAAATATTGACTGAGATAGCTCGCGTATTTATAAAATAAAAAAGTAGTTTTAGTTGGTACACATTAAAATATTTTATTTTAAACATAATATCGCTGCTACAAAGTCTAAGCGGCCTAAACGCCATTTTTTGAAAATGGATTTTTTTTCATAATTATTATCAACATTATATTGGTCTAATGTGTGTCCAAGTTTTGGAGCGATATCTTTTTTCTATAAACAGTTAATATGTTGTAAGCGACAATTTCTGGTTGAACC
>JAUZND010001417.1:0-13483 GCA_034780555.1 Coelogynopora nodosa
GACTCCCCAAGAGGTCAACCTCTCACGAGGTGGGAACGCTCACACGAATGGCCTCAACCCACCGGAGTCCCACAAAGAATCCTGGACCAACAATAATTTTATTATTGTTATATTTGTATCATAGCATTACATTCTTTAAATTTTAGATTTCAAACTATAAATTTGTACTCTTCATAATTTTTTTTGTAAAATTGTTTTTAAGTTTAATGTCATTTTCATTCCTTCGAAATATATTTAAATTATTCATACCAGTATAAACACAGCTATAACATATAAGATTAATAGGTTTTTAGTCCAATAATTGATTTAGTTCAAGTATCAAAAGATCATTGTTTATAGACAAGAGGTATCAATAAGCATAAACTGCGTACTTAACATGGCCCTTGTAATGGCTTCCTATTACGATTGATTTTAGCCTTGTGTTTGTCAGGGTTCAAAGTAATGGTAATGAATAGAGTAACTCTTTGTTGATTCCAATGGGCTGCAAATATTTCCTTCTGAAATTACATATTATATGTAAATTTCATAAAATCTAACTGAATAACTTTCAGTGTACCTTATCGATTGCCATTAATTAATTATTGGTCTTTCACAGACATATAGTATATACTACTGAAAGTAATCTACTCAAATTCGCTGGACCTTGCTTACTTGATTAGAATCTGCTTTTCTGCATTCATAATATTTAGTGACAAATACATGTGTTTACTGTTCATAATGATCTACTCTCCGTATGCAAAAGAAAAACCACAATAACATTTAAAGTTTTATTACACTTAATACAAAAGATCCGAGCTTTCATCTTTCATCAAGAAGGGATAATCATGGTGTTTCAGTATTATATTTCAATTTGGACATTTGCGAAACATACATTATTTCAAATTGACTAGATCATAATAATTTTTTCGGATAACAGTAATTTCATTTTAGTTGATTGTTTTCATGATGCACGTACGATTATCTAAATATTTTGGAATTTATATGTTGAATTTTATTGGGATTTATACATAGTATGAGCTATCTGCATTAGAAAGGTAAGATATCGAAAATGTTTCCAGACTCTTGACCTGACTTGATCTGACCTGACCTCAATTGACCTCACTTGACCTCACTTTTTAGAATAGTATTTAAGGCTTTTAAGATACTTATAAGTTAATAAGTAGTTTGTTAAACGAATAAGGAACAGTGAAATGAAGAAGCTGTTTAGATACAAAATATAAAAAATGATGAATATAACCAGATTGGACAACTATCTGGAGTTTTATATTAGTAACCTCATTTATTATATGTATTTATCTAACTATTCTCTGGATATCTACTGTTTTTTGTTCCTAGATTCTCAGCGTTTATCATCAATTTTAAAATAAATAATTATTTAAATAATTATTAAAATTATAGCTATAAATATGTAAATGAAGCGATTTACAGTTAAAAGACATTGTAAATAACATAGAATGTGGTTATATTTAAAAACAAGGAAATCAATTATTACATAAAATGAAAAGGAGTAACTTATACTGATTGCAAAATGTAATATTGTCAATTGCATCCCTTACATAGATAGAAGTAAACATGTAATGTATTCATAATCATTTTCGAACATTGGGAAAAATGAATTTGTACCTAAACTGTAAATAATGCATTCCAACAATGTTATTAAAATATACCATAATGTAATTCAATTGGAAATCCAAGCTGAATGCACCCCCTGAATTTGAAAAAAATACTTATACCGTAATAACAATTAAAAAAAAGAGATTTCGGTAATTGTTTTTTTACATGAGAAATTTGCTCAATATACGTATCTGCGCGCATTTTTGACCACTGATAACTGAATCAACCCGAAAGCCTGTAGTATGCATTGCACTAAAATGTACTCTTATTCTATATAATATATTGCGAGAGCTGATTTAATTCAAAATGTTCACCTATATACTAAATCAATTTATATTTCATAAAATAAGCCTTAAATGTTTTCCATTGCAATAGTTTCTGTGTCCAAATCTTCTTTTGCTACCCGTCGAAAGATAGGTAATGTTACTCGATGTATTCGTATGCATACGCAAGCGGTAATTCCCATGATTATCATGACAAATATTACAGTAAGACGAACGATTATGACATAAAGACTGTTTTTGTTCACAATATTAATATAATCTCTTTTAGTAACCATGTCTTCTTCTCTTAACATCGTGTAATTGTCAAGTATTACTTCTGATGTAGCCTTTTCATTAATGAATGCAGTGGTTGCTAAAGTTTCATCAAAGGACGAGGTTGCATTAGTAACTTTAGGTTCTGAAGTTATGCTTTTTGTTGCTATTGCAGTACACGTAAGACTTAAAGAATCGCAGTCTGAACCTTCACGTCCAAACATTGACACTACATCCACGCATACTTCCACCTTTCTAGAAGGAATGCATGTGTCTAAACTGTAACTTTTTTTATAAAAATTAAAATCTGAAACAGTTTCTGTCGATCTATTCTGGAAATCATATGTTTTGTAATTAGATAAAGTACAAAAATCACTGGCTTGCCGTTGAACTTCTGTTAACAAATTCCATGTATTCATGTTTAGATTTTCAATATCTTTTTGATAGGGTTCTATAATATGAAAAATACACGATTCATTGACATATTTGTATTTGATTCTGTGAAAATAGTTTTGATAACTACTTCGTATCGGTATGTATGACACCTCTAACTCTCCAGCCCGTTCGGTTAATTTGACTTTTAGAGACTGGCTGAGAGGTTTAAGGATTTTTTGGTTGGGAACAAAAGAACCTAAAAATTCTATGAAAGTAATCGTGAAGTGTATATCCATATTCACAGTATATACGTTTACAAATCTTACCGAAGAATTCAAATAAACAGAAATGTCACAGTTGTGCAAATCAGGTGCAGATTGAGCAATTTCTATTAATTGTCGGACATCCTTCCCTCCTTCAAAATAGATGGAATGATCATACATATAACAATCTCCATTAAGAATTTTAAGAAGAGATATACTTTTTAGTAATACAATATTCTGAAAATCAATCAGCCAAAACGCAAGTAACTTTCCAGAATGTTTTGGTTCCCAGCGTGTGTTCTCGCTATTAAAGTCTAACGCATTCTCTGGTCCATAATTTTCCCAGGACTCATGTGTAGCAACTCTGGCTTTAATCAAAAGCGGATTTGTTGCATTCAAACACCTCATTACACGTTCTATACACTGATGATGCTCCAAACCTACTAAACTGATTATAGACAAACAAAAGTTGAGTGGTATTCCGCAAAATGAAAGCATTGACTTCAATTTGAATTCATTAACAGTTGAGTTTTTGTTAACCTTTTTTGATGAAATCAAACTATGGTTTGAACACTTTACATCTATATTGGAGTTGTTACTTAAACCGCTATAACTTGGGAAAAAATTAAAAATATCCCAGTCACATGTTCCACACCGCACGTTTTCGGTTTCAAAATAACAATTTTTCTTGTTTTTTAATTTTACTCTTAATAAATAGAAGTACATTTTTCTGTCAGCTACTAAATCATGAATATTCCAAAATGCATGACCGTATGAATGAACTCTAAAATTAACAATTCGCTTAAATGGATGGGGAACAATTGTATTAGTTTTGTCAATGTGTGTCGATTGTCCAAAAATTATATCTGCAATAGTTATTAAAATATTTCCAATTATCTTTACCAATAGCGTAGCTCTGTTAATAACAGCTGTTACTGTACAATTGGTTCTGCTGCCTTGAATTGTCTGTGATTCAATTAATTCATTTGTGTAAAGGGAATGATTCGCAATAATGAACAAATCCGGAAGTGCATTTATGCTCTTACTACATGATAAGTCTTGCTTAGTTGTGGGGGCACGAAGAGTAATTGAATCAATGTACATCAACGTTACGAATTGCAATATTATAAATTTTTTCAAAACTATTTTTTGTGAATAATCTATATGTGATGAAAAAAATGTTTTCTGATTGTTATCAAACATTTTATGCAAAGCTAAAACTGTTAAAATATGTTCTTTATTATTCTTTTCAAAAAGTCGAACTTTTATATGTTTGTAAATTTTATTATTGCTTTTTTTCCGTAGATAGCCTTTTTTTCGATAAACGATTGGTTCATTATTCAGCACCGTAAACGTTGCCATGTCCATATCTAGTATTTTTGAGCAATTTTGAAATGCGATGTCTGATTTTAATAGCTGCTGATTTATAGTATTGCAAATATCCATCTTCATAGTCTGTTTCATAATGATTAGCACATATACTAAATCTAAACTTATAAATAAATAAACAAGTGACAACAGGTACATAATTGTTAATATTTTAGCATCCAACTTGTAAATTCTTTTTTAGAGTTCGTCGTAAATTCATTTAAACGTTTTATTTACAACATTTAAATTTGAATATATTTCGAAATATTATCAGTAACAATTATATAATTATTTGCGTTAGTTAATGGACATCAATGTTTATACATTTGCTACCACCTGAGGCAAATGTCATGTACTAGACCAACTGACCGAGGATCGACCTACCACCCGAGGCAGCCTCGGGTGGTAAAAAAATAAATTGCCTTTTTAGACAATATTTAGCTTACTTCAAGACTTAATTTAATAACTTAAATTGTTTAGTTAGTAATGTGCCCTCTTATTTGCCTTATAATTATGTATTTATACACAAATTGATAACTTTGTATATATTAAAATATTATTAAATAGTTGCGTTTGTTTTTTTGTTTTAATATATCAATACATGGAGATATTGTCGGCTAATTAGCGTCTGTATATTTTCGAAATATCTAAATCGAAGTTGTACTTGTAATTGAAAAAGGAGGAAGTAAGTAAAGCAAACACTTATTTTATTGTATTGTTATTATGGCAGTGACAGCTTTATACTTTATAAACCCTCTTTTATACTGCAATTAAGGTAAAAAATAGATGCTTAAAAGTGCCCTTTCCATGAATCAAGCTAACAACATATTTTAAGATATTCTGACTCTGTTTTGCAATATATAATAATATTTCTATCTGGATGTTCACATAATTTTTTGATATATTTAATATGCCATTTTCTCCAAATTTAGGTATATTGCTAAAAATTAAAAACAGTTCAAGATGTAAGTTTCTAATATATAATTATGGACATGGTGTAACTTTTATTTTATTTTCCTTATATAATGTCAATGACATTCATTTATTACATAAAAATATATAGTATCGAAGAGTTATAGTAATAACTTTTTTGTAAATGTTTTATATTACTGTTTACTTTTCATATAATCTATTATATTTATTTATTATAAAGCTCTGTTATGCTGCCATAATTTATATTTAAATTATATAATATACTATAGCATAACTGGACCTATTGCCCTATATATTACATAATTTAAATCTAAATTAGGACAGTATTTGTAACAAAGTCTCCACTCTCTTGGATTCTTTTATTAAATTTGAAGTGTTCACATGGTGTATTTAAGTGTGACTAACAGTATTGAGTGAATTTTTTAAGCACAGCAGACAGGATTTTATTACTATCTTCCTTATTTTCCCAGTCATTAAATGTATAATAAAACTCTCTGACTTCTTCTCTAACTATTATAAACAATGTTGCAACTTGTATTTCTGCAGATTCATTATTGAGTTTAGTTGCCAGACTATCTACACCTAGCTCTCTTGAATGTTATTCAATTTTCTGAAATATTTGCACTGATTATATCTCAACAAGGTGGTGGAGGTAATCTATTATTTGTCATTTATATTATTTTTATTATTATATAATTGAAGTAATATAGTGTTTATGATTGTTTGGGTTCTTTTCCAGCTTCCACCATATAACAAAGTTATAAAAATACTGTTTTATGTATGAGTGAGCATATGCAAGCTCTAGAACATTTATTTATTATGTTATGTATTACAGAAAGTATTACCTAGTGATTCAAATCTAGGTTACGATAAAATAAGCAATATAATAAACAAATTAGCTTACTTAAACAAATTACATATTGTTACAGTATTATACTGTCCTAATTTACATTTAAATTATCTAATATAGGACCAGTTATACTGCCCTCATTTATGTTTAAATAATATATGGTATATGCGCTTGTGTCAAAATAACATAAATTTTTTATGTTGTTTTTATTTATTATAGATATTTTAATTAAATTAAATCATTTTAAACTACAATTTTGGAAATAATAAATAGTTTAGTTAAAACAAGTTGTTTCTTATTTAAATGATATCATGTACCTATGTGAACATTTTTATATGTATTTTAATTATATATATATCAGAAAAAATGGACTTATTATATAATTTATAAAAATATCTATTTTATAATAAGCTTCAATAGTGGGACATTTTTTAATTATTGGCTAATGTGTATTTGTAATATTTGTAAGTAATTCAATCTTTACACTTAGGTAAAAACTAGTAATAATACTAAGTAATTAAATAAAATTGTATTTAGTACTTGTAGTAAAGGAAAGTGAAATACATCTTCATAGTAGTAGAAATATATTTATTATGAAATAGTAGTGCAGTAGCATATATACATTAACATAGTTGCCCGCCACTATCATAAATAGAAAAATTAAAAATTAACATATTTTGACACAAGCCCATTTATGCTGTCCTTATTTCTATTAAATTATGTAGTATATGCCCAGGTATGTTGCCCTAATCTATATTTAAATAATATAATATAATATGAGCCCAATTATGCAGCTATAATTTCTTTTAAGTTATTTAAAATAGGCCCAATTATGCTGTCCTATTTTTTTGTTTTAAAATAAAATTATATAATGTATATCCAGTTATATTTGGCTACATTTTCTTTGCATACATCATTATTTTTGTTATATAAACTTATCTTTACTATAAAATATGGCTAAGCTCTTACATATTTATATTTCAGTTAGGCAATTATTGTTGTTTTCAAAAATATAATTATAATGTTTTCATGCTCTAATTTAAATGCTATTATATCACAACATCATTCTCTTTGAGTCATAATATTATTGTAAATTTAATAATCTGTTATAAATAAGTTATATAATATTAAAATTATGTTAAGAAGCTGTTATAGACAATATGATGTCATAAGGTGGTATTTAAAGCTGATTTCATAATGTTAAAGTTTTATAAATTACTTTATAAATTTTTGAAATAGTTATTAGCTAATTAAAGTAAAAAATAGGCAATTTATATATCTTTATTATATATATATATTATAATTAAATAACAAATGTTTTAATAATGAATTTTAATTAAATATAAATATTCAAATAATATAAATCTCTACTTAATTTATAATCACAATTTTTATTTCCTATATGTTAGCTAAATATGTTTATTTTTTATTTATTTTTTAATGAAATGTTGTGATATTCCTAAAGAAAATAATTATTAATTATAATACTTTTTATTATAAATATATAATTTTTAATAATAGCAAACACTTTTTAAAAATTATTATTAATTTTGGTATATATATTTAAGTTGAAATTAGTTATAAAGATTAAAAAATATTTTTTAAATAAATGATACACAAAACTCACAGATCTAAATGATAAAGAATAATAGTAACATAATAAATAAACAAACATCAAAGTAAGAAACTAAATAAAAAGAAAAATACTAAATACTAAATAAATAGATAAATACAAAATTAATGGATAAATAAATAAATACAAAATAAATATACCTAATTATAACAAATTAAAATATATAAAGATTTATCATGCATAAATTAACATACAGAAAACGATCCACCAAGTAAAATAAAAGATATGCACAAATAATAAATGTAATATGGAGTTAAAGAAAAATATATAAGAATATATAGGAGCATTATGTATGTAATAAATATGTTAAAAAAGTTGTTCTAGATCTATCCAACATACATTTTTAGATATCTGATATAAGGGGAAAGTTTCATATTTTAGGCATAATTATTTAATATTGGTGTTATTGTCCACAATTATAATTTTTTTTAAAGGCATGCATAAAATACATTTAAATACCATTACATATTTAAATACGATCATACATTGTAATATGATTTGAGTATTTGTTAATGTATTGATTAATATATATTAGGAAATATATTCTATTCTAGATGTCTGATGTATACAATGTGGAAAAGATAATGAAGTGCAAGAAAATAGGAAGTGAGAAGCAATATCTAATAAAATGGGTTGGATATCCAGAGTAAGATAATATGATGATTGTTACTTACTCAAAACAATTCTAAAATCAGTTATTGTCTAATGATTACGCAGATATTTAATGCCTGTTTTATTTAATATTTGAAGGACAGAATCTACATGGGAAAAGAAGAGAAACATTGGACGGGGAACTTTGGAACTTTTACATCCCTTGTGCAGTGAGTTTTTTTTATTATATTCAATATTTCCAGTTTAATTTAATTCAGTTTTGATTTATAATAGGTATTGGTTCATTTAAATGCGTGAACGTAATTATAAAATGCTATTATACTTTCTCAAATTATACTTTTTTTAAAATATGTTATTATTCTTTTTCACTTTATAAACATATATAGAGAGATGTTTTCCAAAGGTAAATAGCTGCTCACGTTTTATGTTATATGTTATTTTTGTTTTATTTGTTAAATTTGTTAAATTTGAATAATTTTATATGCTGATACAAGTTCTGATTATTTCTAATTACATAAATTTCTAGATTTTATGACGCTATCAATTTTTAACCTGAGAAAATTGGTTTTCCCTTAATACCTTAGCATTACACATATATATGTAACACAAGTATACCCATTTCATTGAGAAAAATTGTGATTGACTTTTACCTAAACCAAATATAGTATTGTTCAATACATTTTGATTAGTTATCAGAATATATAATTGCAAGGTATTACGTATATGTAATACTAGGATAATAAGGGTTAATTGTATATTAATATAACATTAAATAACATAAAATATACATATTTAGTGTGTTACTTTTTTGATATTTTTTTAATTCAATAAATTGAATAATTTTTTTATATAAGTGAATTCTAGTATGTGATATCCTTGATCATAATAAAAGATGTCGTTTTCAATGGACAGAATTCATGATATATTTATTTATTTTATAGCTTTTATATTATATATACGTCAATGCACTAAAAAGTTTTTTGATTTTTTGGAATCAAATCAAAATGCATTGAGCATAAATAAATATATTTTATTATCTATACTATACCCCAAACAATGGTGCTATGAACGCAAAATTTATTCTAATATACGTGCAATTTTGTTAAGATATAATTAAAATCATGCTCAATGAATTTTGGTTTGAGTCCAAAAATCAATACATGAAGGATAAACTTTTTAATAACAATAATTTGAGTTGTCTCCTTTATTTTAGGGTGTAAGCTATATTCAAAAACATATTAAAAATGCCGAAGTCGAACACGCTGGTGACGAAGGTAGATACGCTGGTGACGAAGGTGGACAGGCTGGTGATGAAGAAGGTGAACACGCTGGTGACGAAGGTGGACATGCTGGTGACGAAGTTGAACATGCTAGTAACGAAAGTGGACATACTGGTGACAACGGTGAACAAGCTGGTGATGAAGGTGAACACGCTGGTGACGAAAGTGGACACGTTGGTGACGAAGTTGGACACGCTAGTGATGAAAGTAAACACGCTGGTGACGAAGATGGATACGATAGTGATGAAGAAGGTGAACACGCTGGTGACGAAGGTGGACACGCTGGTGACGAAGGTGGACACGATGGTGACGAAGGTGGACACGCTGGTGACGAAGGTGAACATGCTAGTAACGAAAGTGGACATACTGGTGACAACGGTGAACACGCTGGTGACGAAGGTGGACACGCTGGTGACGAAGGTGGACACGCTGGTGACGAAGGTGAACACGATGGTGACGAAGAATATCAAGCGAAGGAAAATCATGGAAATACTGGTAAATCTTATACTAACTATTTTTTAGTCTATCCCATAATATTTCTGTTTTTTGGTTATGTTTAATTATTTAATACGTTTATTAATAGCGTACATAGACTAACATATTATATAAATGTAGTATGAGAGCAAGTTGATGTGAATACAGACATTTCCTACAACTATCAATATATGATAATAAACATTTTGTGTGCTGTGTGTATTTATGAAATAGGTAAAAATTAAAATTAAAAAATAGACATATAAATAGAAATAATTTGTCAAATATATATTTTATTTATATTTTGTATGTTTCCTATTTTTAAATTACAGTTGGAAAGTGTCAAAATGTGTCATAGCTCCACACTAAGATATCAAAATAATGTTTTTATTTATCTTAATTATACATAGTAATTTTTTTTAAATAATAATAATATATTGAATCAATTGTTTATTAAGCTAATGCGTGAACACTATTTTAATAATTAAGTAGTTGAATTTTAAAGCAAATATAATATCTGTAAATTAGATATATGCTAAATTAGCTTAAATTTTAATATGTTTAAAGATGCAGTCACTGCCATGTATTTTTTAAAACTATTTCATACAATTATTTCCGATTTATTTAGACATACTTAACACAAATATTGTAGGTATTATACATAGAGATCGGATTATAGTTAGGGGACTTATCTAGAAATGACATTAGCTATATTTATTATAGAATCCTATGACATTACAACATAATAAATAGTTATTCTAGTATATAAAATATATACCATATCAAACAAAAATAGAATAACATTATTTTGCTATATTTAGATAGAATTAGAATAATTATATAAAGTTTGAATAAACTAACTTCAAGTTGAGTGTGCATATCAAAATTGAAAAGTTCTATTTTTACCTTATAAATATACCATAATTTGTCTTTTTGACCAGCAATACCTACTCGATTATTGTCATTTCTATTTATTGATGTCACTTCAGGATAAGCCGTGTCAGCTGATCCGATTTCTATGGTATTATATAATCAACGGAAATGAATAATCTACTTGTTCTTTTCTTTCATTTGATTTCAGCTGCATCAATTGTTCTACAGTGTAAAAAAACAAAAGCAAATAGTCGAGACTGGAAAAGAAACCACTTTTGCTTTGTATGTTCAGAAGGTCACCCAAAACTAAGTCGACATCTTAGTAAATGTCACGCTGATGAGACGGAGGTTGCTGCTATGCTCAGCCTACCATTGAAATCTGAGGCCCGAAGGAAAAAGTCTGTACTCTTAACTCAAAAAGGTGATTTTCTTCATAATCAAGAGGTGCTTCGGACCGGAGCAGGATACATTGTACCTGTCACTAGTCACAATGATCACACGGAAAGTGATTGGAATCTTTATGGACCTTGTCCAAAATGTCTCGGTTTTTTTGTGAAGACTAACTTGTGGCGGCATAACCAAGTTTGTAATGCAACTGATAATCTAACCACAAATAAAAATGTAATTAAGCAGTCAAACGCTATCGTTAACGCGTCTACGGGAAAATCTAAAGATGTGGCAAACTTTTTTGCGCGGAGTTCAGATCAATTGTCTACAGTAGCCCGTGAAGATGAGTTAATCGAAAGATTAGTTACGCATGAGCTAACATTTAAGGATTCCGCTAAACAGATCGAGGCATTATCGAATAAATGTCGCAATATGGCTCGAATTTTGATTGAAGTGCGTAAACAGCTTAATTCGCCAAAAGCCACAATGCTTGACATTTTGATTCCGTCAAACTGGGATTTGCTTCTTGATGTGATGAAAGAATTGTGCGGCGTTAAAAAAGTTGAAGATAATGTTGTAATGCAAAGCGCTTCAACATTTATCAAGATGGGCTACACAATTAAGGACCTAGCAAGTTTAAAAGTCGGAATTGCCATACGACAAAGTAGTGACGATATGCAAAAATCTGCAGAAGCTATTCTCACGCTATATTCAAAGGAATGGAATTCCTATGTGTCCTTGGGACACAAAAGTCTGCAGGATAAAAAAGTGGGAATTGCGGAAGAGTTACCTACAGAAGCTGATATAATCACTTTAAGAACTTATTTAAAAGAAAAAATCGAACTTTTTATTGAAAAATCAAAGTCAAGAACTTTATTTCAAGATGAGCTTAGTCAACTCATAAAGCTGACTTATGCTCGAACGATTTTATTTAACGCTCGACGGTCTGGGGAACCCGGAAAGATAACCTGGGAACATTTTGAAATGGGAAAACGGGGCGATTTCACAAAAATGAGACCGGAAAATTTGGACAATGTTGAGAAACTGCTTATGGAATCCCTTTTGGTTATCTTTACCAGAGGAAAACGCAACCGGATGGTACCAACGATAATTTTATCGGAAGTTCAGAGGGCCCTCGAGGTAATTGTTAGAGATAAGAACAGATATATCAGTTCGTCCAACAATTTTATTTTCCCATGTGGAAAGGGATCCACAAGAGCCATCCGAGGATGTGACGCTATCAGTTACGCCGTTAGTCAAACAAAACTTCAAAACAAAAAACTACTCACCGCAACCAAAGTAAGAAAATATACAGCCACCGTTCTACAGCTACTTGATATCACCCGAACCCAACTTCAATGGGTTATAGATCATCTCGGGCACAGTCTTGACGTACACAAAACTTTCTATCGGCAAGCATCGGGATCGATTGAAATTACTAAAGTGGCCCGTTTTCATATGGCACAAGAACAAGGAAAGCCACTTGAAGGGCAAAAAATCACTGAATTGGACATTGAAGAAGATGACCAGTAATAGAATAAACCCAAAGAACGATAATCACATATATAATGTGTTATTCCTATTCATTCTATATTATTCCTATATAATTGTGTTTTAATTACTATTTTACAACATGTAAACATATTTTTTTAAAGTTATTTTGATATTACTTATTATTTTTCAATACCTTCATTTATGTAGCATTATCACAATAAATTATTAAAATATAAGTAAATGTTTAATAATCGATTTTAAAAGAACTATTATTTTCTACATATACATTGTATATGTAAACATATGTTTAGATTACCCACATAATGTATAGGTGTTTACATACATTATAATAGCGTTTTATTTTAACCATTTAGATATTTATATTGTTTAGTAATATTCTATTTTCATAATATGAATGTTATGAGTATAATTATTTTCTTATATAAACGATGTCAAATGGTTATACAAATATATTTTCTTAAGGAATCTTTATTTAACTATGTATTATGCAATTGTTAGATACATTAGAAATAGTATATCAGATAACTATTAATATGAGAAATCATACTGTCAGTCACTATAGATTAAACAAGAACAGAAAATAAAAACATAAAATCAATAAATATTGATATTTCAATTTATTTATAATAATCTAGAACAATTTACTATAAATAAATTTGTGCGTATATTACAGACTTCCCGAAGCTACTGTTTGACGTTAGTGCATGATTTTACTATCTACCCGAGTTAGATTGAGATTTCAAGTTATTTCTAATAATCTAGAACAATTT
>JAUZND010001418.1:0-13483 GCA_034780555.1 Coelogynopora nodosa
TTAGACACAATGGTTGACAGGCGAAGATGTGGCCTAGTGGTAAGTGAGTTCGCTCACGGATCGCTGGGTTGCAGGTTTGATTCCTACTCTGTACTGATGAGGGGCAAAATACCCCGAAACCGGTCTGCAGATGGATTTACTTGGAAATCATTGTGTCTATCAATTTAATCTATACTCTATCGTAAAAACCGCATGGAGAGTTCTTCTTATCAGATTATTGTTTCCCTTAAAGACACGTGAAACTTAAAATGTAGTAAAACATATTTATTATTTTATAAAAGATATTTCCATTTAATTGGATAAATAAGGATTATTTTATCGCCGAATTATTCTGAATATAATAAATTCACTTACGTTTCGTAAACAAATTCTGGTATCGAAAAGAATATTGTAATTTTATAATTAAACCTATTTGTTGCAAAGTAAATATTAAGGCACCCTTAATAAGAATATTAATTTTTTAAATTATTATAATGAAGAATAAGTTAATCGGGTTTAATGAACTTATTCCAGTACCCAGTGCTAATGATGTTAGAGCAAACATTCGTCGGCAAGTTCTGACCATTTTAGCAAATGAAGGGGACGTTTTGGAGGGATGCGAGTTTGATAGTTTACTCAGAGATATTCTCCACGTTTCAACAAGTAAGTGTAAATATAACCATAAACTGTATGAGTATATGTATTTCATGTTTAAAAATTATTAAAAATATTATATGAGTGTGTGATAAATAATAAAATAATAAAACAATTTTAGTACTGATTTGTATCAATGGTGCATTTGTGAAAACCTAATAAACTGATGAAAACAAAGCAAGTATAAGGATATAAATACTTAATTGTAAATGTATGGTTATAACTGATACAGGTTACGTAAACACCTATAGGCAACCCTATATATATATATATATTTAAATATAGTTAAACTATTTTAGGTAATTCAATTGTAACACCATCAACAATAAAACAGTTAAAGGTCAAATAAAGTAATATTTAAAAATATTTAGGTATAGTTAAACGTCACAGATTTACTTTCACTTTATTCATTTATTTTTAAATATGTTTAAATATCATTTTAGTTGCAAACAATAATTTTAGATATAAATTGGTTCTATTTGTATTTGCGGTGTTGTTTTCTGGAAACATAAATTGAAGGTTAATTAAGTTATTAAATAAATTGTTTACTCAGTTTGAACGGTACTAACCAATTTTAAATTTTGCAATTATGGTATTTTTATTAAGCATGCAAAACACCTCTGTGTTACTCCAAATTGTGTCAACTCTATTAAAGATATGATAAAATGAAAGATGATATTCAATCGCGTATTTAAAATGTAATACGCAGACATTTAATTATGTTTTATATGTTACCATATATTCTTTGTAAAAACAGTCTCTTGGGTGCCTTTCTCAAAAAGGATCTGGGATAAATCTGTTACCAAATAAGCAATCTACATAATCTAATAAATGTACAAATACTAAATAACCTAAGTGTTTGAGTTTTACTCTGCTAGTTATTTAAAACTGTAAATTATACAGAAATAAAAGTTAATTTATAAAATAATATGTTACTGATGTTACTGAATAATAGCCGTTCATATATAATAAGTATTCTTAATAAATTATTGATTCTAACGTTAATCAAATAGTTAATTACAGTGAACTACATAATTACAAATTATTTAATATTTATTTTTTAATGTTTAAAACCTAAAACATAAAATATATGTATTAATGAAATTCATATGAAAAATAATTAATTATGTATTGAAATTTAAATGAAATGACAAATTTAAAAATCCCAACACTTTGGCTTTATTTACAATTTTCAAAAGGTATAACTCCCGGGTCAAAGTCCTATTTGGAAGTTCGAGCGAAAATTCGTCAACAGATTCTATGCAGTGTGGCAAAGGAGAGCCGTGAACTGCAACCTGGCGAAGTTGACGCTCTCATTGCGAATGTGATCTTGACCAATCAGCACGAGCAATTTATAAGTGATTCAACGTTTGTATTTAATACATTTTATTCAACGCTGTATAATATACCTGAAAATTGACGCGGTGTGAAAAGCAATGTGATTCTACATTATCGCTAATTCTAACTAATTATCTCTAATTCTGACTAATTATCGCTAATTCTAATTAATTCTAGATATTTAGTTAGAATTACTGATAATTAGTGATGATTAGTTAGAATTTGTGATGATTAGTTAGAATTTGTGATTATTAGTTAGAACTTGTGATAATTAGTTAGAATTATCGATAATTAGTTCGAATTATTGATAATTGGTTAGAATTAGATCAAATTAGTTAGAATTAGATAAATATTAGTTAGAATTAGTGATCATTATTTAGAATTAGTGATAATTAGTTAGAATTAGTGATAATTAGTTAGAATTAGTGAGAGATAGACAGAATTAGTGATAATTAGTGATAATTAGTTAAAATTAGTAATTATTAGTTAGAATTATTGTTAATTGGTTGGAATTATTGTTAATTGGTTAGAATTATTGTTAATTGGTTAGAATTAGATCAAATTATTTAGAATTTTAGATAAATATTAGTTAGAATTAGTGATAATTAGTTAGAATTAGTGATAATTAGTTAGAATTAGTGATAATTAGTTAGAATTAGTGATAATTAGACATAATTAGTGAGAATTAGACATAATTAGTGATAATTAATTAGAATTAGTGATAATTAGTCAGAATTATAAATAATTAGTTAGAATTAGTGATAATTAGTTACAATTTGTTATAATTAGTTATAGTTATTGTTAATTAGTTAGAATTATATATAATTAGTTAGAATTAAATATAATTAGTTAGAATTATTAATAATTAGTTACAATTAGAAAAAAATCATCGATTAGATGGACGTTTTCAAAAAAATTCCGAAAACAATATCTTTAAAATCTATAGCACAATGATTTAATAATAAGTTAGTTTAAATTGTTGTAAATAGTAAGAGCAATATAATAATGTCATTAGTATTGGAAGTACCAGTATGGCATGTAATGCCGAAAAACTAGTAAATATGATTGAAAATTTAGATTTCTGGGGGGCAAGAGATTACAATTGAATATTTACTGATTCTATCAGCCCTGGTCATATTAAACGTTTTAAAAAATATATAAAGACATTTTTTGAAAAGGTTAAATGAATATATAGTAGTTATTATATATCGAGTTTATTAATATTCCATTTAATACACATTTTATATAGTTTAGGTAGAGATTACTTTTTATATATAGCAAAACATATTTTTATCACTAAGAACTGTAATAATACACAAATTATAAAGACTCAAGTTGGAACTTACAAAATGCATCTGTATGCATTTAAAATTAATTTTGCAAAGTTATTTATCCAGTTAAAATGTCACAAAATACATTTTAACGATAAAGAAAACCTTTGCTAACAAATTATTCATTTACTTCTGAAGTCATTACTAATGAATCCTTATATGCTTTAAAATGCTTTCAGTTGTTTTTCAACAAAGAACATATGTTTCAGTTATTTAAAACTTGTCTCTAAAGTAATGTTTTCCTCCTTTGATTTTATATCAATATTTTAAGATTACCTACATTCTCGAACAATATATATATTTCTCTGTGATTCAATTTACAATAAATGCGTAGTCTATGTAGGTGCTCGACATCGACAACATCTGTTTATAATGATAGTCAAAATGACAACCGTTTAGGACTATTGCCGTTAAGCAATACAATTGTATATTATTTATTCATTTCTAATGCTTAAGAATATGCATTATATTAAATTAAATGCGGACGTTAATAGTCAATCAAAATTTTACATTATAGAATAATGTAGAATTATTATACAAATTATTACAGTACACGCTTCGGTCATGTACTATTAATGGTTATGTTTATATATAATAGACAGACATGACATTTTGCCATCATCAATAATAAATTCAAGTACCTATAGGATGTTTATAATGAATATAATTATATAGGTTATACATATTATACTATTGATAATAACACAAATATAATATGAAATCTATCTAACACAAAGAATTCCACCATAATTACATTCCATTTCAGAAATCATGAATTCTAAACGCTCATTTTAAACAGTAATAATGATAATATTATTAAATGACGTAATTTTAAGCTACAGAGTACAATAACAATTTTTGTGCAACTTTTAAATTGAAAATAGAATTTCTAGTCATGATAATACAGAACAAAGTATAAATTTATTGCATTCGTTTAATTTTATGTGAGTAAGTTAAACCATAAACCATTAACCATTGCCTTATAAAGCAAGTAATACACAGCTACAGGTTATGGTCTAATAAGTAATTGTAATCAATTGTAAAATAATAATTTATTTATGAAGGTTAAATTCTGTCTGAATTATTTTTAATATATAATTATTTTCTGTAGACAGATTTGAATTGCAGTCATCATGGAACATTGCTGCCAAAGTATAAGTAGAATCCTAATGAAACACACAGCTGGTAGAAGCTGGTGAAAGCTGGTAGAAGCTGGTAGAAGCTGGTAGAAGCTGGTGAAAGTTGGTAGAAGCTGGTAGGAGCTGGTATGAGCTGGTAGAAGCTGGTAGGAGCTGGTAGAAACTGGTAGAATTTGGTAGAAGCTGGTAGAAGTTGTTAGAAGCTGGTAGAAGCTGGTAGAAGCTGGTAGAAGCTGGTAGAAGTTATTATAAGTTGGTAGAAGTTGGTAAAAGTTGTTAGAAGCTGGTAGAAGTTGTTAGAAGTTGGTAGAAGTTGGTAAAAGTTGTTAGAAGCTGGTAGAAGTTGTTAGAAGTTGTTAGAAGTTGGTAGAAGTTGGTAGAAGCTGGTAGAAGTTGGTAGAAGATTGTAGAAGCTGGTAGAAGTTGTTAGAAGTTGTTAGAAAATGGTAGAAGTTGGTAAAAGTTGTTAGAAGCTGGTAGAAGCTGGTAGAAGTTGGTAAAAGTTGTTAGAAGCTGGTAGAAGCTGGTGGAAGTTGTTAGAAGTTGGTAGAAGTTGGTAGAAGTTGGTAGAAGTTGTTAGAAGTTGTTAGAAGTTGGTAGAAGTTGTTAGAAGTTGGTAGAAGCTGGTAGAAGTTGTTATAAGTTGGTAGAAGTTGGTAAAAGTTGTTAGAAGCTGGTAGAAGTTGTTAGAAGTTGTTAGAAGTTGGTAGAAGATTGTAGAAGCTGGTAGAAGTTGGTAGAAGTTGTTAGAAGTTGGTAGAAGTTGTTAGAAGCTGGTAGAAGATTGTAGAAGCATTAATTTTGCAATTGGCGTCTATAAAAGGATCGAGTTCAAGCAAGAAATAATGTAACTTAATGTTTTTATTCGAATATTTAAAGAAGAATAATTGTTGATAAAAACAAGAAAAGTTAATTGTTTCATATATGAAAATGAATCACATTTGATAATTTAAAAGTAAAATATCATAAAAGTAAATATACTAAATAAAGCTTTAATATTAATTAAATTTACAAAACAATTGAAAATTTCACCTGAAGTAGAAACAAATAAAAAATCGTAATGCTGCCTCACATTTACAAAATTTTTGATATATACGTACACCTCAGATTTATTTCCACTAAAATTATAGCCATACTAGCTGAATAAAAATAAACTTTAATACATAAATTACATTAATTAACATAATAATTAATACATTATTAATACATATGAAATAAAAATGTACGCTTTAAATATATTTAATTAATAATAATTCTAGAATAATCTAACTAAATAGATGAAATAAATGAGGAATATATATAAAACAATAATGCACATGATTAGATATTTTAATTTGTATAAATTCTTGAATATAGCTACTGATGAAATGAAATTTATTAATTTATAAATCATAACAGTTAATATCGTCAAATGACATTATTATTATACAGAGTACATTATCAACTGTTACTCAACATTTAAGAATGAATTACATCAATATTAGCAGTACGTAGCCGACGTTAAAGGTATTTAAATATATGACACAATCAGTTTTGTCATAAATTTGATATATAAGACCTATTATAAAAAGGAAATTGTATCTCAGAAATTGTTATGTATTATTAATATTAATCACATAATATTTTTTATAAATATAAACAGATTTTAGTTTTGGTCGTCTCAGATAGTTGCTTACAAAATAGTAGAATTCCAATAAAAAATAAGATCATTTAAAATAATAAAAATAATATTCATAAATATATAAAAACGTTGAAAATAATGAAAAATAAAATTAATTGATGAAGTCTCAAAAACATAAGTAAAAGAACCAATTTTACAAGTGGTGTGTAGGAGGACATGATTCAAGCAAGAAATGAAGCAATTATGTAAGGGTGGATGAGGACATGATTCAAGCAAGAAATGAAGCAATGATGTAAGCGTGTATGAGGACATGATTCAAGCAAGAAATGAAGCAATGATGTAAGCGTGGATGAGGCCATTATTCAAGCAAGAAATGAAACAATGATGTAAGCGTGGACGAGGAAATGATTCAAGCAAGAAATAAAGCAATGATGTAAGCGTGGATGAGGACATGATTCAAGCCAGAAATGAAGCAACGATGTCATTATCGAAATATTACCATTTTGAATGGGAAAATGGTACAATTGTAACACTAATAAAGGAAACACCGTTTATAAAATTGGTTGTGATGTCAAGCATTATTTATGAGAAGCAGTTTTACGTTCAGATTGAATTTTTTACAATATTCAAAAAGAGTTTATTTTTTTATTCACGAAAATGCCTTGATGCTCATTTGAAACTTTTTAATAAATGGAAATTGTGCAATTCATAGAATGTTGTTGTATATCCTTGTGATAGTATTATAAAAAAAATAATTGGACAATGACAGCTTCTCGTTTTATATAAATACTATAAATATTAAAAATATAGAATATTAATATTTGTAACAATTCGTGTTTCATCAATAATAACAATATTTACAATAATATCAGATGAGAGAAAAATATGAAATTGATTAAAAAATAATAGATAACTAATGTATAGGTGTTTAATTATTAATATTTTCTAAAATTAATGAGTGAGTAGGCCTACTTATGCAATAAATTGATCAATTTATACATTTATCATAACACATAATCAGTGGGTATAATTGTCATATCGACTTATGCTTTCATTAAAAAGTTAACCAGATCAAATATTTTGAAATCTGTCTAGGAATCAAATCGGAAATGGAGAACTTATTTATGAAAACAATGAAATACGAAACAGGTAGTATGAATAAGCCAGCAATTAATTTTGGGTGAAAGAGAACCACAAAGCCTGTTATCCAAAGTAAAGGATGTTATAATTAAATAACTTTAAAAATAACAAATCCACCGGTCTAGATGGCGTCATATGTGAAATGATCAAAGTAGGTAGCGACCTTGTATAGCAAGAGCAATCAAGCATTTAATTGATGACATTTGGGATACAAGTGTCTGACAGACAGACGAGACCAAATCCGAACTAGTCGTTTTACCAAAGGTGCTGGTAACCTATAATGTGCAGAACACCTGACGATCAGCCTTTTAAGTCACGCTTACAAAATTTCTGTCTAGAATTCTTTAAAAAAATACTGGTCCACTTCATAATGCCCTAATAACAGAAGAACAGTTTGGTTCTGTTCTTCAGCGATCTTAATTATGTTCAGCATCATTGAGAAAATGATAAAGAGAAGGCTCCGAGATCTCTAAAAAAAATTTTAAAAAGTTACTTTTAAATGATTATGCGAAAAAATTCGACACAATGCATAATACGGATATCTGGAACATTTTGAAAGACGTCAGGAGCTTATTCGGGACGCGATCATAAACGAGCTCAATGAGCATGTCACTGAACTGTTTTATTAAGGCTTCTTAAAAGGTGTTCAGAAGAGGCCCTCATAGAGCCATCTTAACCGAAGCCCTCATAAACATGGGTTTCCTTCTTTACTATAAATGGAAACCATTGTAATTTGGGCTACACGTGTTTTGATTCGTGGAATCTTAGGAGATTGGGCGAATCTTGGGAATCGTGGAATCTTAACAACATACTGTCATGATGATTTACTTTCACCTTTTATAAAACTATCAATATTAAACTGTTTATATATAATTAAGTATTGATAATCATATCATTGGAAGCGCTACAAAAGTATGCATCTATATGTTCCAAATTCTGCTATAAATATTCTTTAATCATTGAGAAATTTGCTTTTAATACATTGGTGAAAAATGGTGAAAATGGCTAACTTGGTTAATATGATAAGAGAATAATTAAAGCATATTGTATAGCAGAATTTAAGACATATAGAGGCAGAATTTTGTCGCACTTTCAATTATATGATTAGATTTTTTATAGCTGTTGTAATTAACGAGATATTAACAGTTAAATATTGATGAATTATTATGCGCAAATTGCATTTATTAAATTAATAAGATAAATAAGGCGAAAATGGCGTTAAATTTTTTTTATCTTACTAATTTAATAAATGCAATTTACGCATAATAATTCATCAATATTAAACTGTTAATATCTCGTTAATTACAGCAGCTATAAAAAAAGTAATCAAATAATTGAAAGTGCGACAAAATTCTGCATCTATATGTCTTAAATTCTGCTATACAATATTCTTTAATTATTCTGTTATCATATTAACCAAGTTAACCATTTTCACCAACTGTTTATGAGCCCTTAGCGAGGCGGTACTTATTAGGAGGCCCTCATTAAAATTTAGCCATATCGATATTTTATGACGGCTCTCTGGAACGCGCTCATTATGAGGCCTCAATAAAAGTATCTATTTTTAGTTCTCTCGAACGCTTACGTGCTTAATGAGCTCTCATGAGTTTATGAGCGCGTCCTTCGAACAAGCTCCCAGAGTCTCTCCAGATCTTATGTGGCTAGTTAGGAATCTCTATCAATAAGCCACTGGTGTCATTAAACTAGATAATGGATATACTTATAAATTTCCATTTCAACGAGAGGTTCAACAGGGATGCATCCTTTCACCAATTTTTTACAACATCTGTGGAGAAGGAATAGGGCGAGATATTCTAACAAATTCCGAAGGTAGACCCGAATGTATACATTGGAGGTCACAATATTTGGAATATAAATTATGTAGATCATTCCACCCTGATCGGTAAGATACATTAAGAAATAGTATACTTAGAAAATCTTATAAAAATTCATAGCCTAAAATAATTTGGCCTATCAATAAATAATGGAAATACAAAGGCCGGTTATGACGATTGACAAAGATTATCCCTTTGAGATAAACAAATAAATAGTTCAACATGTATCCTCCTTCAAATATCTTGGTTTTGTGATACATTTAAACGGATCCAGCAAAGGCGACATTTGAATTAGCCTTCTTACCACCAGAAATATCACGAATATCATTTCTAGAGGATATGGAAAACGTCGAAAATTAGTATGAACCTCAAACAATGTTTAGTCAGATAGATCTCTTGTTTTGTACGTGGTGACTTTTTATGGTGCGAAAGCCTGAACGTTTAGAAAAGGTAACAAAACAACGGACTCCTTTCAACTTTGGGTTTTGAGGAGAGTATTGAGAGTGAGATAGACTGAGCATCGCACGAATGCATGAGTTACAAAAACCATCGGATTCCCATAAGAAGAAGGGATCTTGGAAACTATTAAAAAATGTAAGATAAGCAAATTTGAGCCCTAGCAGAGTAATCAAAAACGTATTCTCTTCTTTACAATAGCATGCGAGATGAAAGGCGCTAACAAGCCAGAGGACGTCTAAAGAAAACAACGGTGATGAACGACATAAAAGACCGGACAAATGGAGACTTGAAATCTGTAAGAATAGAATGAATGCGTATCGCAAAAGAACGACAGCGGTTCAGTGACCCAGTTTTCATAACGATGAAAAGGTTTTTTCAAAGTAACTGAAAGATTTTATTCTCCAGACTAATATATTGACACCTTTATTTTCCTATTGTTACTTTTAGAAACTTGTGCATAATATGTTGAACGTTTAAATAAAGCCGTTATTATTATTATTTATTAAATACAAATTCTAGATATATAATATTTTTTCCTTTTATTTGGTCAATATTATAATATAATACACTAAATAATTAAGTTAATTTGAACATATATTTAATTCGGATTAAAAAGCTGGGACAAAGTGTTCTATTGGTTAAATTTAAAATTCACTTGAAGAGGAAAAACGTTTTTTGCATATAAAACATTTCTGGGTCTTATAGCTTTGTGGAAGGTGCAAAGTTTGAAATATGTAAAAAATACTAAAACATGTCATTATTTAAGGGGGAAAATCCATTGGTGACGTCAAGACATCCAACTATATATATATATTTAAATATTGTGTACCTCATCACAATAAATACTATATAGCCTGTGTTTGTTTGAAACTTTATGTTCAACTGAAGTACTACTTTTTGTGCTAGAGCTGTTGAAAGACAATTGGGGTATTTGATCCCCCCTTGGTATCCCTAGGTTTAATTATTTCTTTGCAATAGTATAATAAAAGCTTCTTCATTTACATCAAACAACAATTCAAATACATCATTTAATAAGAGAAAATATGGCTACTTGCTGGTATTTAGATTTTTATGGTTATTTTACATCTATATATGTTACATTATACGTAATACAATAAATTTGATATTATATAATGTGTTTAATAGTAAATACAGATTACATATATAATTTATAATAGTCACCAATAGTAAATAATTTTAAAGATGTCAAATAATGAAGTAAACTCTCTCTTTCTCCACTTCCATTTACATTCCCAGGTTCAAAAATGCCAATTGAGCCATCCGATGGTGATAAAAAAATCAATTGTTGTGAATCAACGAGTCCCACTAAAGAGGATCAAACTCTTGAAGAATTAAACAAGCAACAGAACCAGATAATGTTTACAATGAAAATTAAAAGTCCTCAAACTACACCAAATTCGCCGATAAAAATAGGAAACAAAGAGCCAATTTCAAATCCTGCCAAAAGTCCAAGGTCCACAGGAGCTCAAAATTCAAGACCAAATTCTGCATTAAACTCAATATCAGAACTGGAAACTCACGTTAAAGTGCAGTCGCCCATGACAGTAGGGCGTGTGATTGACATTGTTGCATCGCTAAATTGTGTAGCAACCCCCTGCGCTTCTTTGGCCTGCACTCCCTGTCCCTCACTGGTACTCACCCCATGCCCATGTATCGTAGACAAACCATGTAACTGCCACGATATGGGTTCTCCCGAGCCAGAGAGTTGTTCGACTGTTAATCCCGACTCTACCTTGCTTTCGGTTACTATCCACAGTATTCCTGTTAGAGATGCCACACCCAATATGTCTATGTCGTCAAATGAAAGAGGTATTAATTTGAAAAATATAATAAATTAAAATGATTTTAGTAAAAAAAAACTTAATAACTTTCTCTTTCTCTCATACATACTCTCCAACACACTTTCTCTTTCTATGATATAATCCAATTTTTTTAATGTTTTCATTTTTAACCATTTGCCACTGATTTTTCAACTTTAATATTTAATTTACCTTTAAATGTTAGCTACTTCTTTCCCCTGTTTTATTCTTTTTCCAAATGTAAGTAATTATTATATTATATTTTTATTCGTTGTTTATTCAACGAATAAAAATGTAAAATTTTAATTTAATTTAATTTAATTTAAATTATATTTTATTTATTTTAAATAGTCTTTTTATTTGTTTTTTCGTTTTAGATGGTTGTCCATCATCACCGCACAAAAATTTCATAATTTACGACCAAAAACTGGACTTGACACACCTCGATGCTGGAAGAACTGAAGAGGAGCGAAAATCAACGATAGACATCGTCTTGCGCATCAATGACGATTTCACGGAAAGCAGCCCAGACTGGGGAAAACTTAGCAAGATTAAGGGGCAGCCTGAAAAGGGTACTGAGTTGTGAATTAATTTGAGAATTTACTTATTTGGCTTTATATACGATTTATTTACAATCATTTATAGTGTAATGCGCACATAGTATGCATGGCGTACTTATAGTAGTATATATAGATAGTTTTTTTACTTAATGGTATGAAAAAAGTATCCTCATAATGATATAACAAAATATTTGTATTCAGTCATTTTGTACTGAAGAATAGCAATTAGTTTTTATTTTATAGTAACTATAAATTTATTTCCTTATAATGATTTCCACGACTGACATACATACATTTACATAATTCATTTGTTGTATTATAAATCGTAGGATTTTGAATATATCATCTTAATCAATCTTATTGATATGCGCCCTTAGTTGGTTTTTCATTAAATTGTATATTTAATACATTCTCTATTATAATTATACATTCTACAATATACATATACAATTATAATTATACATTCTCTATATTATAATTACAATATAATTACACAATTATTGTAAAATAAAGAAGATGGTAGAGATGAAAGACATTTCTAAATAAATTTTTACCAAAACACTCATATTTAGATAGTACTGCATGTAAACTATGTATACATTTATTATTAGTATTATAGTAAGGCTTTTTTAATGTTTCCTGATAGTTTCATGTTTGCTTATAAAGCTTATTTGACATAAATTATGATATGGAGTTGTGAAATTAATATGAAAAGTTTAAAAAATATTTTACTTGTTACAAGTAAGTAATCTCGTCAATTAATCGTGTAGATAATAATTTTGATAAATACAATTAATATATAATATATGATACGATTTGGGTTATTGTTACTTAAGCTTTAATTATTACTAAATATATATCTATATGTGACCCATTCACACAAAACCAATCGCATGTCGCACATTTGTTTTATTCACAAATCACAAAAATGTGAGCTTGGGTAAAAATTATATTTTTTAAAATTTTGTCATAATCATTAGTATACATAATGATATTTCATTTGCCCAAATTTCAATTAAAAATTTTAATGGGAAATAATTATTAAATTGGATTTTAATGCACAGCAAATGTGTTCAATTATTACAAATTAATTGCATACAGTAAAAATATTATAATGTTTATACAACAACATTATCGTTGATGATAATAGTATCACTGAATATAATAATAAATATTGGTTTTAGTAGTTTATT
This sequence comes from Coelogynopora nodosa, assembly GCA_034780555.1. Classification (NCBI taxonomy): domain Eukaryota; kingdom Metazoa; phylum Platyhelminthes; order Proseriata; family Coelogynoporidae; genus Coelogynopora; species Coelogynopora nodosa. The sequence continues at coordinate 13,070 of JAUZND010001418.1, forward strand.
TATTTCATTCCTTCCTTCCTATCTCAGCCACACTCACTAATAATAATTGTTCAACTTTCATCCAGCTAATGATGCACCTGCAAATACTGATTGCCTTTCTTACCTTCATGCATATAATTATTATTGATTTATTGTTCTCTCTGAGTTAGAACATGTGGTTCAAAATAGTGCCAACGTAAATACTTCCAAGATTGTTGGCTGGGAAGATAGAAGAACTGATGTCCCTCTCTACAATTTGCACAACTTCTTCAACGAAAACTGTGCACCACTGATTGGCGTAAAACGTTACCAGCACTTCCGATTTTCGTCAGAAAAAAATAATTTCGTATTTTGCAAAACAACACCTGATGGCCTGGAGAAAGAGTTTTGTTTCCTGAAGACTGGTTCAGACATTCTTGCAGCCGATGTGATTCC
>JAUZND010001419.1:0-13481 GCA_034780555.1 Coelogynopora nodosa
ATCTCAGTCCTGATGACGTAACTAATCCAGGAACAATAGGTAAAGCAAACTGGGATAAAGCAAACCGGGCTGCAGCCCATTTCGACCGCATTGTTAATATTATTAATATTATTTTTGTTATTTTTGAAACAATTACAAGTATTTAAAATACATCCTTGTCTCTAGATAACTCTTATTATACTTAAATTCATTAGTAGTAATAAATTATCACAATCCATTCCATTTCTCAATATATTTCCAATTCCAATACAAATTATAAATTATAAGGAACAATAAACAAAGTGTTATTATAATTTGATGATAATTGAATGGAAAATCAACATTTAGGACCGAAATCCAGAGTGATAAATAGAAAGTTTTATATCATTAAACTATAAATATTAATTTAAAAAAAATATTTTCAAAATCCAAAAAATAGCTTGTACTGAATAACAGGCCTCGGGTGATAAAATAGTAAAACATTTTTTTTCAATTTTAAGGACACCCTACCAAATCCAAAAAAGCAGAAACATAACTGCCGCAGACAAGATCATAAATAATAACACAGGAAGCCATTGATATTTATATCTAAAAATGGGGAAGAAGTAACATAACAATGGTGCGGGACTTTTGTCACTTAGCGGCTCATATATACTATATATAATAAAGATTGTGTAATATTCGGATTATTAAAGTTTTATAAGTATATACTTTATTAAATAGAGTAATAGCTTAAGATATGTAGATTAATAGATAATAGATTAATAGCTTAAGCTAAAATAGTTTTTGCTTTATCAACTCTTTCATATGATTATATTCATAATGTATAGACTTTAATTGATTACGTTTATATATAGAGATCAAAATAAATAATATACACATTTGAGACTACATAGAACGAAATTCCAGAGACAACAAATACATTTCAAAAGCAACCAGACAAGCAAATGATAAAATAAAATACACTATACATAAAGGACATGACAGGAATCACTGAACTTAGGAAAACTTAAAAAATGGACAATCAAGGAGATTGGGAAAAGAAAAACAAGAAGAAGAAAAAATAAGAATATATGCATTATTATCTGAAAAAATAGATTTAAATACATAATACGCAGGCATATCTATAAAGTAAATCCGGAAGAACTTTATAACCAATTTGTTGCTAATTTTAACATTAAATGATTTATTTTTAATTAATAATTAGTCTATTAATACGAATAAGTATAGCAATATACAACTATGAGTTCACAATGTGTTCTAATCAGTGGTTTATATTTTTTCAGACACATGTTTGCAATAATCGATTCACAATATTAAACATCTTGAGTGTTTACAAAAAGAAATATGAATATTGGCGGATTTTTCCTGCGATAAACTCTACAGTGTACCTTGTTATATTTGCATCGGGTTCATGGTGAATATCCATGAATAATAAAATGTAGTAGATTAAAAACATCGTAAATAATTATTCGTAATATAATTTTCGTATAGTAAAATAAAGAAATAATCATAAATGAATATTAGTATATAATATATTGCTACAATACAACATTTCGTATAATTACTTTTCATAAATATCAATTCGTATTTAAAATTTCCCATATCTAATTTCGTATACACAAGTATTCTGGTGTTATACATTTCTTATACAGAATTTAAACATGACACGGTGTTTTCCTATAGTTAATACAAATCAATGACAAAGAAAGTTTATATAAAAATGTCATTTCTATGACCTGATTATTTGTTTTATTATATATTTCCAAAAATAATATGCTGACCCGCCACTTAATTAGAAAATTACTTGATCATTTAATGACTATTCTTAATTTTGTGTGCAATTATATATATAGAAAACATTCTTTGAAAGAAAATTAGAATAACCGATTATTATTTAAAGAAATCTGATGTTGTTCCTCTATTCCTTTATGTTGTATATACAGCTTAGTAACAGTTATTTGAAAGAGAATAAAAGATGGGAAAAACTGTGAACTGTCGATGGTAACATTTCATAATACAACTTAAGGTATTCTCACTCCTCCAGTAAAAAAACATAATTTTTTTACAATGAATAAAATAATTTATTTCTGTCTTTCGGCACTAAGGCATTCCTCGGAGATTATAGAAATAATAATAATATCAAATATATCCCTTCATAAATACAGTTAGAACATAGATTAGAATTCAGATCATTTTTCACAGAATAACACAAATCAGTATTAAATGGATTATGAAATACATTTTTTAATATAATAGAAACACGTGAAAAAGGTGAACAAGTATATAACACTAAACTTATGTATGTTAAGTTTGTTACATTATATAAAGTTCACAGCAGGAATAAATAATTCACCCTCGCTTCTATAGCAGAGAGTAATGCAGATAGTATTATAACAAAAATAATGTAAATGATTGTATTAAATTACTTAATTTGTTATTTATTTAATCTATATGTAATGATTATTTAGATAACGTTTAATTTATTAAATACTTTTCAGAAGCCTATCAAGTTAATAATACTAAATACGGTAACTTATGAAAGAGGAGGAGGTTGCATGACTCCCATCTCCCCTTATTTATTAAAATAAATAGGTGACAGCCGCCCACCTCTATGCCACCTCCAGGACAGCACGCCACCATAACAATTTGCCTTATGTCAGCAGGCCGGTGATTCACTGTCTATCGTAAATTAGCTGGCGACCTCAACATTTCTGCCATGTTGCATAATCACAAGGTGGTTATGCCATGCCATGGTTATGGAAAAATATAGCTACTGGTATGTAATGTGTAGGGTACGTATAGACGCTGGCAACAAAAGAATATACCGCCGCCATAGCGTGAGTCAATTGATGACCGTATTTTGGAGTAAAAAAATACATGTTAAATAAGGAGTCACGTTTGTGTATCTCATTACTGGAAAATTGTACAGTCCCAATATATTAGAGTAGAGGTGGTATTTATGACGACCATACTGCGTTGTCTATCACAATGTGGTCATATGGATATGAAATACTAATTCGTAAGATTGGAAAACGAAAAATTTTCTGCACTTCAAAGTTGAATATTTCACCTTGTATAACACTTTTTCATTGTTATAATTCGTCCAATTCTACTAATACTATTTTATATGATGGACACTATACCATGTAACGGATATAATGTGGGCTCCAGTAGGTATAACAGTAAATTTAAATGTCACAAAATTCATTTGTTGGTCTTAAGTCACAGATTATTTTTTTATTATTTAATTTATTATTTAAGTTATTTCAAAATAGTCTATTCCATACGCAGGGGAGGGGGTGCGAACTATAAACACGTTCCTTCCCAATATTTGTTAAAGGGTTCAACTTTTTAAACTTACTTATTTTTTATATAAAACTATTCTTCAGAGATTGTGGCGGAAGTTTTGAAAATAATTTCGAAAAAGAAAATTGTCATATCAACTTTAATTAACCATTTACTGATACAGTATAAGTGTTCAGATACATTTCCTTCACATACTTTACATCACATTGACTAAATGTTTTAAAGAATTCATTTAAAGAACTGAATCATTAATAATTAACATGGCCGAACCAGGGGTGGGGGTAGGGGGAACTCCCCCCTACAAGTGTCACTTAGCGCCTGTATGAGGTAATATTGCTCATTTAAAGCAGTATTTAAAGAGTATTTAAAACAGTGATATAATCCTTAGATTTGTTATAAAATTTGGATACAAGTTACGCCCATGGATTTTGTGCCCAACATAGATAACATTTCTGAATCAGCCGCTGATTAATCATTCCAAAAATCATTCAATTGTTTATTATATTGTATATGCCTTCTATTTTGTAAATGTGTTAAGTTATCAAAACCCTTCTATGACAGACAATATATAAATAGGCTGTTATAGTCACTCCATATACAAACAAATTGTATATAATACCAAGCTTAAATAAAAATATCCACCAAATATTATTTTTTGCACGACCATATTCAAATTCTTGCGTTCAGGATTGATACGGGGTTAATGAATTACAATACAACGGTTTCCTTTTCTGTTAGTCTAAGTCATGGACATCTAGGTGTCCATGTCTAAGTTTAACTTTACTATTCACTGCGAATGATACTTATCTATACTGGTTGATTGTTTTTGTTAGGGATTTGATTTGTTTCGTCCTAGGATATTCTTTGAGTAAATTAAAAGTTCCAGCAGTACGAGTACATTGGCGCGGCACTATTTGTATTATATATTTAAATATATCTGCCTTTGTTATTGCTCTTTTTCAATATTAATTGATTGTGGCTGTGGTGAATGGGGTCCTGGAGATTGTTCGTTTGATCGTATTTCTTATAAGTTATGTTAGAAAAAATTTGATGGCTTCATTAGAAACGCGGTTCAGACTACTATTAACGATTCGGAGATTAATGATTTCGTTGATGATAAAAATCTATAATGACGATGATAACAAACTGCGTGTGTTAAAAAGGTACGTTATCACCCTAAAACCCAAATCCTTCCTTGTCTTACATATTCCGTGAGAATAGCTACACACTTAATGAGATAAAAAAAGTAGCGAAGTAAAGACTTTATCATCACTTGACTTTTATAAACAAGAGTGGTATAGACCGACAATTGGATGAAGTTTACAATATTTGCAAACGTATAACACACAAGAAGGATGCTCCAACCTCAAATGACGCCATCTTGGAGAAAACAATAAAATGAAGTTGGTTCGTTTTCCATGATAAAGTTTAATACGATGGCCTAAAGGTGTCTTCAATTTTAAAATACTAAAATGTTGGTGGCGATAACCCAGAACTCGAATACGATGAGGAACAAGAGCAGTGACCAGGCCATTGTGTTGTATTCTGATATATATTCTACGAGTATTAATAAATGTTGATCAAGAAGGTTGACTGACTTTGTGTATAAGCTGATGTGTATTGTACAAGTAATAATAAATTTTGTTATATCAATTAATGTTTTCTATTGTGTGATATTTTAGGAAATGTTCAAATTTGCATAAAGCTAAATTGTACGATTTTAGTATTTTGTGAGGTTAAAATATTAAATTTAAGAAAATGGTAGGGTTAAACCTTAGGATTTTAGCAATTTATGGGTTAAACTCTAGGATTTTAGGATTTCATGGGTTAAACTTTGTTATTTTATTGGATTAATAGAATTTTAGGATTTTATTAGTTAAAGTTTAGGTTTTTTCAGAAGTATAAACTCTAGGAGATTGTAGGAGTTTGATTGTTCTGTTCTATTGAAATTAGCTGGCGATATTGTAGTAATACGAACAATATTGTCAATACGATATCGAAAATACTAATATTAACAAAGTATTCACGACGATATGTAGAAATATGAATGTAGTTTGAAAATAGTTAGTGCCTTTTAATCTATTTTCCAATAGTATCTACTTATAGTAGCATTTATGTATAATGAACTCCTATTTAGTTTACACAGTTTATATTTATAGTATACAAATTGCATCAATGTATTCAGCATTTGTACCTCCGATTAATTTTAAATGGTTACATTTGCTCTCTGCATATACTTGACTACGTCAGAATTCTTACTAAAATTAAGCTTATCAATAATTATTTACTGCTAAAAATAGGAATCCTCTGATAAATTTTTAATCATTGCAATCATACTCTAGAAACATGATTTAATCAGAATTACTGCTGAAATCAACGTAATCGGTTATGAAATTGCTCGAGAAGGGGGGAGACGTCACGCCATTTTTATCCAATCATAAGAGGTCACGTCACTGTCAGACGATTAGCATTTGTGCTTGAGGTCTGCATTTCATACTACTTATTTGAACACTTATTCGTACAATTATTATTGATTATAATAGATTTTGTATTAAAAATAAATTTAGTTTAAATTTTGACACAGCTAAAGTTTTGGCTTAAGTCATCTCAATTGAAAGATAATTTATCGCAAAAATATAAAACACATTTAGATATATATCTATATTATGTTATATTTTTAGTCAATTATATTTGTAAAACGGGGCATGAACTGTTTATTTAAAAATATATATTATGATGTAAATGCAAAAACAAGCATTACATTTTCTTACCAGTATTGATTTTTTTAAATGAGAGGACCAAAATTGTATCATTTTTATCATTTGTTACATATGGTCTATATTTTATACATATATTTGACAATCAGCAATAGAGAGACTATAACTAATATGATTATAATCTGTATACATAACATTGTATAGCGCAAAATTGTTGATTCAAATGTCAAAAAAATTTGAAACAAAAACATATTTTCTGTCAATGTTTTAGTTTATTTGACAAAACATTTAAAATGGATTTTTCACATATTATGCAAATACTACATTCTTAATTTATAATAAAATTTTAAGTTGAATGATGGTAGCTTATACTACTATGTATCGTATTACTATTTAATACAGTGTATAATTAATTATTTGGAATTATTTGGATTCTTTGGTGTATAATAGAATAATATAGTAATTCGGTGAATTCGGTGAATCACACAGAAAGAGTTTTGCTTTAAATTCATCTGTTGATTTTCATGTGATTATTACAAGTTTGAAACATCCAGAGAACATAACAGGCAAAGGCGCAATAAACATATTAATGCATTTATTATTTGTATATATATGAACCATTTGTTATGGATTTTGTCCTACATAAAAAAACATTATAGTTTTATGAATAAATAAAAATAATAACGTCATTAATCTATATCCATAAAATTCGGTAGTTTAAAATCTTTGATGATTTTTTTAAATTAAGGATAATTATTGATTCAATTACTATATAAACTGTTGGTACCGTTAGTGGAACATGGGGCCAGTGAGGCTTTGGCCGCTCCAATAACACTGTTGTTGTATATAGAGGCCAGTACTATATTTGGCCGCTACAACAAAAGCTATGTAGCCTACTTATATATTTAAAAACATTGTCATTTGTTTCTCCTTTTAGTAAGCTTATTGCTGAGTGAAATTCTAGATGGAACACATAATATATACCATGTGTTATAGGAAGTATCGTTGCTGCTATAGCAGGGGCAATTGGAGGATATTGATGGTTTTTTATGTTTATTTAATTCACCGTATATAATATATACAGTATATTAAGATTAATATATTTTATGTTTTTATGTCCTGTATGACATATTCGCTATTATTCGGATTTAGATCAATGTATAGTAAATTGACTGAACCGTGTGAGTCAATGTATTGCGTATAATAAAAATTATATGAATTATTAATTAAATGGTTGCTAATATTCTAAACCAATTCAATATAGCAGCGCTAGTTATTTACTAAAGCCCGGTTTTGGTAATATGTACTGTCATTTACATAACTATTTATGTTGGCTGTACATTGATATATGTATATAAATATGTAGTCATTAATGATATATATTACGTTGTACTGCACTGTAATTCGTTCAGCGTAGATAAATTAGGCCACTTGTAATAAATGAGACATGGCTGGTATCATAATTTGGAACATGCAGATTAGTCAATGTTAAATATATGTAATACAGTAAGTTTGTGGTTTTTGCAAATTTCTACCACCAATCAACATTACGGTGTTTAGTTATTTCGCGGCTCGTTCCTCCAACGCCAATAAAAGTAACGCCTTTTCTGGTGCTACTTAATTACTTTGGACACCACCCCCAGACACTACTCTTTTCGCCTTTATAGTCACGGTGAACTGTATACTACACCCTAGTACTACTAGCTCACATTATCCATCCGCAAAACTGATTTCACCGTGTGTTTGGTAACGTCGCTCTTCTTTACAAGTTTCACGTGTGCAGTGTCTGATTCACTGACTTGTTTTTATACAAATACAACCTAGAATAATTTTCTCCCGGTGTTGGCCAACTGTGTCAAGTATACTAATAATAAACATGTTACTTCATAGAATGCCTCATACAGGTGTACTGTTTTTCCCATTATTATTACTATTGATTAAAAAGTCGACAGCGGCACCGGCCATTCAACTTTCCCTTCAGGAAGCTCAGGTAATTATTCGCATGTTTTGTACACCAAGAACACAGCATATAACAGTATAGACCGCAAACTATATTTTAAAAAGAAATAGCACGTTGATTGTTATAGCGTAACATTTATTTGAAAGTCAACATACCTGAAACAAAATTTTTCTAAGTTTGTTTAAATGTACACTTTTTAGATCATGCTGATTTCTGCGATTACTTTGTTCACTTAAGATGATGATGCATTAATTGTATTTAGCATTTGAAATATACGAATTCATTGGTAAATTAAATTGACAGAGAATCACTTTAAATATAATATAATAGAATCTACTACATTTTTATTTCGAAAAATCAGTTTTTAAAATAACAATGATAATTAATATCATATTTTTTATTCTTTATTATGTGTATATATAATTTATGTAGCTAATATGTAATTTTTACTCTTAAACTATAATTCGAAATCAATAACGAATACGTTTATATTATGTAGAATTATATTTTTTAACAAAATATATCTGCAATATTTATTGAAACAAAATCTTAATAAATTGTTAAATTTAATATTATATAATAGTATCAATGCTTGCCATACACATCTAATAGCGAAGACTTTTGTAATAACATTATTTGAACCAAAATGTGTTATAGATCGTTTATAAACTATTATAAATTAAATTAAAATGGTAGTTAATAATGTATGTTAAATAAAATCATTTTATTCGATTTATTATCTCATTTATTAAATCTCATGGTTATATTGATATATTATATGGAATACAACTATAGAATAAAAAGATATTCGATATTTAGGAAAAAATATAATTTGAAGATCACATTAAATTAAATCTGACTAATATTATTTGTCAACCATATGTGAAATTGTTCATATATATCTATAAGTGGCAGTCGCTTGAATAATTATATGTATTTTTTAAAATATTATTTGTGTGGTATTTAATTAAGACGTTGTCATTTACTATAACCTAAGTGAAACATTTGTCTAGGATTCCTGACTTTCAGGCCTGTACAGTTTAGTTTATCAGATTATATAAAATATACTATAAATTGATATAATATAATCAATCTAAAATAATAATTTTGTATTTTTCGAACATAGAAATAATATGAGCTTTTAAAGTAACTGTTATGTTATCCTTCGCTTAATATTTTTTATTCTTACGATATGACCGAAAATACATAACAAATATTTTTCAGTTCAGATTAGCTCAATTTGGATATATCGATGAAAAAGAAGAGGAAATTAAAAATATAAAAAAAGGAAGATCAAATATTGACGTGTCCGTACTCAGGAAAGCTGTTACGTAAGTTGCAAAAGTCTACATTTTTCATCCAACAAAGTCTAGGTACAATTATAAATAAAATTAATGTAATTAAATAGATATACAAATAAATAAACGAAAGCACATAAATTTCTCGTCATCTCGTTTCTGATGTTTCTTGTTCTTCAAACTCCCAATTATATTGCTTGTTTATTATATAATTAATCTCCGTTTCAACAGATTTAAAGCTGAATATTATCAAATAAATAGTTAATGCACTGTTGAAGATTTGTAAAAAATAATTGCCTGCTCATCATTATCTCTCAAGACTTTAGTAATGTTTACTACTAGTTCTAATTTATATAAAAAATACATTTACATTAAATTTGAATTAATCAGCAGCCATTTTTGTTTGTGATGAAACGTATCACGGTTTCCATGTATAATATTTCAGATTTTTGAACTAGTGAAATGTAAATATTTCATTATTGCATGCATTATAATGTTGTAGACAAAATGACATTTTCATGAGTAATAATTTCGATTATTTATATAATGTAATATAATATTACATTTCAGCTTACTTCTTAATTCAATATAATTTCAGTCATACATAAGGGCATGTTTAAACACGTTGCAGAAAAAAATTAAAAATTAACCGCAACGTAAAATGTATTCAAATTATTAACCTAAGTTTTCTCTGCCATCATTTGAACTTGTTTTTCTTCTTTTGTTTATTCACTTCAAAAGTGTGTGTGTTATAATCTACAATTTTAATTATATTAAACTTCGTTTTAAGTTTAATATATAAAATAAAAGTTTTATTCGTAACATGAATGTATATATATAAATTTAACTTGCGATATACGAAAGATGCATTTTACGGGAACATCCCCTCTTTCGAAGTCATAAACGTCATTACTTTTACCATTATTATCAATAAAAACAAACCATCATTAATTCATCAAATTGTGACAGTAATAAACACATCTCTTTTTTATAATTTTTAAAATATATTTTAATGGACGGTAAAATTATAAAAAATGGCTAAATCGATATATTTTACATAATATCGATAATAATAGCCTATAATAATTATACTAGGCTATATGTTCAAAATGAGCCGTGTGTGGTGTGCGGTGTGCGGTTAGGTTATAACGGCACAATTTTGTTTGGTAACCTTTAGATTGATGCATCGTTCACCGATTGGTTTCTTTTCAATTATAACCGGCATTAAAAAGGCCACCCTGAATACCGGCATGCAATATAAATAAAGTAGATATTTTAGAGAAAACATAATTGGTATTATATGTACTTTTATTACGAATTCAGAATGTTCAGTGGATGTTATACATCTGACTGGCTTTGAAGTGTCTGGGCTAACAAAAACGAATATATCTATATATTGAGAATAATAACGTTTTCGAGAAAGTTTCGAAATGTCATCCGGTTATGGCTGTCAGCATATATTGTAATTATGATTTGAATGATAAATTAAAATATATGTACTGTGTAGATGTATAGTACTTAAATGACTAACTCAAATAACTTTTTTTAAGAGACAATCTGGAGAAATAATAATTTACTTCAGTTACAATAAAAAAAGTCTCACTATTTTATATTTCATCTTATTTATTTATTTATTTATTTATTTATTTATTTATATGTGATCAGATTTCATTTAAAATACAAGTCTTGACCATGTTTTGACTCCATTAACTGGGTCGATACTAGGTAATGCATTTGCCATACACAATCATTTAAATATGCAGCTAAATCACAACCCCTCCAAGGTTTTTAATTTTTTTTAATGGAATAAATAATAAAGTTAAATTTAGATTAAATGTTAAATTAAAAAAATTAAATAGTACAATTTTACTAAATACAATCTATTAATTGGTAATCTGTATTGAACTTTTTAAAAACATTTTACTGCCAGAGTAGAGTCACTATGAAATAATGACACATATTTTATATATTAAATATATTATATTCGATTTTTTAGTATCATACAAGTATAATAAACGTATCAATGATTACTACACCATGTGGATGCATACAAGGAGGCTTGAACATATTATTAATATTTTATTCAACCTTTAAATAACTATTAAAAAAACTAAATATTGTAAAGCAAATATATTTATATACATTAAACCATAGATATATAATTGTTTATCTATATTAATGAACATATTATAATACATAATAATAATTATAATTATAATTATTATAATAATTATTAGTCTTATTATAATACAACTATTATATCTATCTCTATGAATTAAACCATATACATCAGATTCTTTTTACTAACTCAAATAATTAATTAATTAAAATATCAATTTAAATTATTGATACATTTATTTATCCGATCTCTATGATATATATATAAGCTAAATGCTTAAATTTCAATTTTGAATTTCTTTATTAACATGAAAATGAATTATTCCATGTTAAACGAATATATATTAAAAGTTAAATAATATCGAATTAAAATAATAAATGGAATTATAATAATAAATGGAATTAAATTAAAAAATGGAATTAAAATAATAAATAAAATTTAATTTAAAAATTAAATTAAAATAATAAATGGAATTAACATAATAAATGGAATTAAAATAATAAATGGAATTAAAATAAATAAACTTTTTTTTGCGGTAATACTTAATGTTCATGGTAATTATAGGTAATGTTAAATATGTGTATATATAATTGTTTAGTGACTATCAACAACGGTTTAACCTGAACGTAACAGGAGAGCTGGATACTGACACGATGAAATCTATGAGTCGAGCGAGATGCGGCATGTCGGATCGCTTACGCAGTGTAAGCGGATTCAAATGGGACAAATCTGTCCTCAAGTACAAAATATCTACTGAATGGACTGCTACTGGATGGACCGCGAATGATGTGAGGTAATTAAAAATGAAATAAATGTTTTATAAGTGTAGCGTTGTACCGTCAGATAGAGTTTTTAATTTATATATTTTAATTTAAATTTATATTAATATATATATATTTATATAATTTTTTAATTTAAATTAAAAATGTAGTTATAATTAATGTTATAAAGTTATAACGTACATAGTTTGAAAATTGACTAAACGATGTTAATATATGAATTCATAATAATTGTAAATAAAATGTTAAGAATTTAAGTCAACGTTTGTACTACACAAATTGTGTAAGATTTAATAAAAAATAACAATTACAAATTTATTCTCATACTAGTGATAATGAAATATTTGTCTTGATTTAATACATTATATATTTTTTAAATATTTTTCTATCCCATTCACAGTTATACACTGTTCTACATAATAATGTAATAATTTTAGTTTAATATTTTATTAATGAGATTACTGTATGTTATATTATTGTTTAGCCTACTCTGCTGAAAAAGATTTTTTATCGTGTAAAAAGGGTTGTCATCGGGAAAAAAGGGTTTTTCATCGGGAAAAAAGGGTTTTTCATCGGGAAAAAAGGGTTTTTCATCGGGAAAAAAGGGTTTTTCATCAGGAAAAAAGGGTTTTTCATCGGGAAAAAAGGGTTTTTCATCGAAGAAAGGGTTTTTCATTTGTGTACTAGAGGCAACCCTTTTAAAAAACCCTTTCTCTACAAAATCCTTTTTTGCTAATCAATAAAAAATGTTTCAATTAAAAATTATTATTTTTAAATCGGGCAATCCAATAAAAAAGATGCTATAATATAATATAATTATGTAAACGTATAAAGTTAATGTATTTTAAAGTTAATAAATGTTGTCATTAATATAAAACAAATTAATTAATAAATGTCGACATATGTATATGTAACAATAAAAATGTATTTATTATTAAAACAAAAACTTTTATAAATAATATTAATTTTTACAAATATTTTATTTACAGGTTTTGCTTTGATATGCAGAAAATAATATTTTTAATCTAGCCACAATAATTTTAAATTATTAGAATTATATCATCAACAGTTTAATTGATATAAGTGCACAGCGCACTTGCACCAGCCAAAGTGTAACGATCTTCACTTTTTTTGATAATTATACGATAAACCACCAGGGTTATGGCGGACCAGAGTGTTCAGTGTGGAAATCTCTAATATGTACTATTTAAATGAGGTTTACCTTGCAGACCTCGACGTCTGGAAGGTTTACCTCGAGGTCTGCAAGGTATACCTCGTTTAAATTGTATATCTTAGATATTTCCACACTGAACCCTCTGG
>JAUZND010001420.1:0-13481 GCA_034780555.1 Coelogynopora nodosa
CCCGATTATTTATTTTTTAAAATTGATGGACCCCCTCGATTAATACAACCACCTCCCCGCTTATTTGGCATGCCAGAGTATTATTTAGTTATCCCATGGACAAGAACAACAACACTTTTTTTATAGTGGCTGAAATTATCCTTTTGTATATTTTTGTAGTGTCATAAAACTATACATTGTTTTGATATCGTTAATTTGTTGTATGCATTTATTTATTAGACGATCCGTTTTTTAAATAAGAATCATCAGTTTGATTAATAAAAATAGCTATCTATAATGAATTAGAGTCATTTATATAAAAGTATTTTGAGTATTATTAAATATGTTTAAAAAACATATTGATAACGTTCAATTGAAACCGATAGTTACGCTACATTTGGTCCAAAATTTGATATTGTGGAGCAACTTGTGTAAAGAAAGTTGTAACCTCGCATGTCTTATCTTTTTAGAGGGTTTGTCACATCGTTTTGGATAAAGATTGGGTGTAGCAATTGAAACCGATAGTTACGCTACATTTGGTCCACAATTTGATATTGTGGAGCAACTTGTGTAAAGAAAGTTGTAACCTCGCGTAGTGCTTAACAATAGAAATACGTACTATTACAGGTAACATGATATTAGTATAACAGATACCACGCATGTCTTATCTTTTTAGAGGGTTTGTCACATAGTTCTGGATAAAGATTCCCTGAAGCGAAAGTAGTTATGAAAGATTACAATATATTGTATATATATATGTATTTTTACAAATCGAATGGGGCCCAATATATATGTATATATAATGCGACCCAAAATGACGAATCCGCTCCAGTTATATATATTTTTTTCTATTGGGCCCAAAAGTATCGAACAGGCACCGTTTTTCGTGGGGCCTAATCGAATGGCATTCAACATTTTGGGTCGCATTCGTTATTATTTGGGGGGCATTCGATTTGTAAAACTATATATATATATATATATAAATATTTACAGATAATGTGATAGCTGAGCTTTTTTTTTGCTTTTTGTATGACGTTTTGAATATCTCTCATATTATATTAGTGATGTAATACTAATAGTATTTTTCATGAAAGCTTTTCAATAATATTTACACTTCGATTATATTACAGACAATCATATTTAAATAAAACACTGATGAAGCTAAACAAAGTCCAACTAATAATATCTGTTGTCAAAAGGATTTTTAGTGCAAAAGAAGTGTTCAGAACGATGTTCATGTTTCTGTACAGTTAGATGCCATAACAATATTGCATTTAAAATATTATAATGTTAATACATATATTCATTATATATATAAATCAATATATTTATTTGAATTTTATATATACTTACATAAATTTCTAAAGTTTTCTTGCAATTAATTTTAGAACAATTAATTTATTAAAAATCCTAAAAGTTACATACAGTTTTGCGCAGTTGTGTCCAACAATTTATGCATTGAATTTATCTCAGAAAGTCCATCAATTACTCTTTTTCCAAATGGTACAATCACAAAAGTAGTATTGAAGGAGCGTATCTAGACCACCGGTCGCCGTGGGCATTTTTGTTCCTTTGCATCTTAACCAGCAGAGTATACAACGCATTAAAGTATACCTATAATCGACCTGACTAACGAAAGTTGTGTGATAGAGAAATCCTACATTTGTTAACAGGAAAGAACAGCTGTAAATCGATTATGCGACTCACTGACTAACTCGCCGCCTCCTCCCCCTCCACCGCCCGACGACTGCGAGGGTGTGTTGCTCTGGGTACCACCGGTACCGCCACCCACCCACACAACCCCTTCTCCTCGCTCCACTCGTGGCGGCGCTCCTGATTGCCACGCCGGTAACTGGCGCTGGTAATGGCCGGACACGGTGGCCGAGTTCTTGCCTGAGATGCCAGTTGTCGGCGGCGCCTGCTGCTGGGAGGGGTCCGAGGAGCTGAGGCCTACCGATCTGGCCGGTGACAGTGTAAAGTTGGTCAGGGAGCTGTGACCACGCTTCCTCTCCTTGCTGAAACGAGTACGACATGGTTGAGCGCTATAACATAATTCAGATATTGTGGACACGGTGCCGATCAGATGAATAGCAGTCATATTAATAGAAGGCAACATTACTTAATAACAACATTTATACAACAATTGTGACCTCAGAATTGATTGTGCATGCAGGTGTTTCGGAAATGATATTAACATTTTCAAAATATATTTATGTATATATGTATATCCGGACATCCACATAACAGCTAATCTAATCAAACTAATCATATCTATTTTCTAATAATTAACATGAATAAGACCGAGAATTGGCTTGTGTATACACAATTAACATTTATACACAAATTAAATATAGAATCAACAAGCTATAAAATGGTGCACGATTGTTGTAATTCACCGTCTACGATAATCAAACAATTAAATTTTTTAGGAAATATTCCCCACCTTTATAAATTATTTATAACAATAAAAATTCAAATCAAAGTCACTATCAATTAACATATTTATATAATTCGAATATCTGCGTATAGAAAAAATAACTGTCTAGATATCACTAACCTCACATATATTAATCTGAATATATGAATAATTAAAAATTCAAATAAATAAATAAATCTAATATACATTGTATCAATATACAATCAATACAGAACACTGCACTCACTAAATGAAGGCGTCTATCCTAGTGCTAAAATGACTAAAACACTAAACACGTTTCCCTTTCTTACGATAAGTTTATCAATTCTACCCTAGAAATAAAAAGAAATAACTAACTCAGTTAATTTATAAATCATGATGTGTAATTTGTAGGGATATCCAACATGATGGGCAACTATCCGGCCCTTTCAATGAAATACAAACGATAAAACGCTAGAAATCGTTACAAATTTGTACGTCCGTTAAACGTTTCAAAATTGAATGTCACCATAAAATCAAACTGCAATTGGATATTATTTATTTAGCAAAATAGAAATTATAAATGGACATTATTTAGCAAAATGGAAACGCCTATAGAAACAAAAGCGAAAAACAATTTTGGCCAAAAAATAATTGAAAACTCACAAGAAAACTACAACAATTTATATATGGAATTAAAATTAATTTTATATGTTTTGCTAATATGCATAACATCATTCTATCTACGGGCCGGCTATTTAAAGATACCACATTTCAAGAACATATAACTTCAACTTACTAGAGAGCAGAAAGCGGTCAACAATTTTCAAAATCAATAGAATCAATTGAAATTTAATCAAATTTAAACGACTCTCATTTTAGACTCTCAAGGCCAATTTCCACGGTTTTTGCACCGAAAAATGCAAAATTTTAACAAGTTTTAAAGTCAAGTATCGACTATACATCCCAATAGTAATTATACTATATCACAAAGCTTGATAGATAAAGTTAACATTTAAAATTATACATATATTTAAAATACAATATTGACTACAATTATATTGATGTCATAGCTATAAAAACATTTAAGATACTGTTAATATATTAGAAACAGAAATTACAGAAAAAATAATGGCCTTTGAATTTAATCATTATATATTTAGAAAATCTGTTAATAATAATATTTATTAAAACATTTAACAGTTAATAATACATATATACACACAGCTATATCTATGTATAATGCGTTAAGAGCATAATATTCAGCAATCTCACAGAAACGCAATTTACATTTAGTTTCCACCTGACAGAAAGTGGATGAGGAAAATTAATCCCAGTTAGAGGAAAATAAAATCAAACATTTATTTTGAAACTGTCTTTAATATTTTAGATACAAAACTCTGATAACGCTAATTATTTTTTGTTTCATTTATAGTTTGGTTTGTAGATAAATATTTAATTTTAATTCAATTGATTTGATTCGAAGGGGCATTTAAAAAGATATATAGATAAATAAATATTCTATAGAATGATTATTTCTTTACAAGTAAAATAAAGCTTAATCAAAACTACCTGTTCACGCATTTTCTTCATCATAATGTTCGTATTATATAAAAGGTCATAATAGTAACTAAGAACATGGAATTATTGGGAAGATTTTACATTAGTTATACAGTCTCTATATAAAATTTTAGTAAGATCATAATAATAAATGCCAATTTTAATTCATACAGTCAAAAATAAATAAAAAACAATATCCCAAAACAATCAATTCGTAGAAGCTGTATTTTAAATTTTGAAATTATTGATAATATTGAAGAAATTGCAATAATGTACACAACATAAACATAAAGTGATCTTATGGAAATATTTTGAACAATTATTATTACAATTAAAATAATTAAATATTACAATTAAGAAACAAACTTGTATCTACATGTTCGCGTTTTCTCAAATTAACAGTTCTAACATTTGATTGGCTGTCTGATGCCGAGTCATGCCAGATGAATATGGCTACATATTGTACATCCGACTCAAATAGGCCAATATTGGAAATCGTAGAGAGCCATGTGACAAATGCATCCAATAGAGGGCAGATGTGGTTTAGCCTACCTCGTTAACAGTGCCAGTCCAGTCTGACCTTTGGAAGTGTCTGGCGACAGTCGGTGGGATCGATCTGAAACAACGATTACAACAATCAGGGACCGTTGCATTTATTTGCTAAGTGCGCAAACTCTTGAAACAATTAAAAAAGTAGTGGTTATATATAAGTAGTATAGGAAGAGTGGATTCTGACACACTTATACATAGATTTATGCGTCATGGCTAAAAATAGATCATGACTCATACCCCCCAAAATTTTTTTAAGGTATGAGTCATGATCTATTTTTAGCCATGACGCATAAATCTATTTATAAGTGAGTCAGAATCCACTCTTCCTATACTACTTATATATATATTGTGATTATATTTGCAAATCTATTAAACCAAATAAATGGAAGCAAGTAAACCTAAAAGGAAAAATATTGCTCATATAACAAGTGGTTCCACACCACCACACAATTCGTGGCGTCTGTGGTGTCAGTAGACTTCAATAATACTAAACAACTCACCTGTGAGTAAGTTCTCTTCACTGGCGGACCGCTTCACCTGATTTCCCTTGTTAAACTGTTTTGACAATACTCTGAAAAATAGAGTTCTTCGACAATGATATCCAATACAAGTTTTAATGAGTAGACCAACCACCGGTTAATAAGTCTTTTTACGACAATTTAAGTCAATAAGTACTGTAGGTCCAAATTTTACGAAATTCGCAAATTCTACAAATTCGCTGAAATTCTACACAACATATATTGTATATGTTGCATATTATTTAATAACAGCAGTTGTTGTGACTTACCCTGCAACATCTCGGACACTTCCAACAGTTTCGTCAACGGCACTGAAAATAATTAAAAACTTCAAACTGTATTTGTGTCGATTGGTGTCCCATAATGTTGAATAGTGTCCTTAAGTGTTGATTAGTGTCCTAGAGTTCTGATTAGTGTCCTAGAGTTCAGATTAGTGTCCTAGAGTTCTGATTAGTGTCCTAGAGTTCTGAATTGTGTCTTAGAGGTTCCGAATTGTGCCCAGAGTTCCGAATTATGTCCTTGAGTTTCAAATGATGTCCTAGAGTTCAAAATTATTTCCTAGAATTTCAAATTGTCAAAAGTTCCGAATTATGTCCTATAATTCCTAATTGTGTTTTAGATATCCGAATTATGTTCTAGAGTTCCGAATTATGTCCTAGAGTTCAAAATGATTTCCTAGAATTTCAAGTTGTCAAAAAGTTTCGAATTATGTCCTATAATTCCTAATTGTGTTTTAGATATCCGAATTATGTTCTAGAGTTCCGAATTATGTCCTAAAGTTCAAAATGATTTCCTAGAATTTCAAGTTGTCAAAAAGTTCCGAATTATGTCCTGTAATTCCGAATTGTGTTTTAGATATCCGAATTAAGTTCTAGAGTTCCGAATTGGGTCCCAGAGTTTCAAATTATGTCATAAAGTTTCTAATTGTGTCCCAGAGTTTCAAATGATGTCCTAGAGTTTTAAATTATGTAAAAGTTCCGAATCGCGTTCTAAAGTTCCGAATTGGGTCATAGAGTTTCAAATTAAGTCCTAGAGTGCTGAATTTTGTCCCAGAGTGTCAAACTATGTTCCAGAGTGTCGAATTGGGTCCAAATGTGCCGAATGGTATATTAATAATACAATGTAGTGTTGAATGATGTCCTAAAATGTGTCCATAGATATCTCATAGAGTCCAATGATGTTCTGAACCGTCGTTTGGTATCAAATAGCATAAATTGGTATCCTAATTTTATAATGTCGAATGCAATTAGTAGCATACCATATACAGTTTCAAATGGTATTTTATCAACTTTAAAGTCTCTCTCAATGCACCAGATTTTTCAACACAACACATAGAAATATTCGGTGTGTTACATTTGTTGACTGCAGATGTCCATTCTATTGACCCTCAACAGACATCCACATCATTCATTTTTTAAATATTTTTAAATAATTAGAACATTTTGAAATTTAAACTTTATTCTATATTTAAAAAATTAAAATGTTGAAATTCTAATCGCCTTATCTTTCAATATTTACGTATTTATAAATTGAAAAGTTAGATCAGTGATAAAAATTATATATTGTGACGTGTTAACAATTATTATAGACTAAAACATGTATGATTAATAAGTTATTGTACTGTTTCAGTGTTTAGTAATATTCTCATTATTGATGTTATGGATCAATTACTGATCTTAAATACACTATTGACTTGTGCAATGTTAATGGAGATACTCTAAAACAAAGAAGTTATATTTAAAATATTGGAAGGTGCGTATTGAGTACGCACGAACTGAGTATTTAAAAATCAATAAACTCAATATTTTATTGGGAATGAAAAAATATATCTACTTCATACGTCCGACTGTTTTTCTGTTTTTAAAAATTGTGTCCTTCTGTGTATTCAAAAACATATTAAAAAATCTAAATTAACTATTCAGTACATTATTATTTTTGATCTTAGCAAATTATTACAATATGTAAAAAAAATTTAGTGGAAAAAAATGACTAATTAATGAGTTTTTCATAGAACAAAAAAAACGATATAGAGGCTTGTTGTTCCCCTTATTCTACTGATGAAAATGCTTTCTTACGGAATTGGAATTGCGACAAGCACAATATCCTATTATTTATGTAAGACAATTTTCAGTGGTCATTAATAAATTAAATTCCCTATCGTTTTTCATTCTGTTAGCCTATTCGAAATGTCTTGCTACGTCGATCATATTTAAACATAATATAATGTTGAACTTTTTCTTGGCGATAACCATATTATATCAAATAGGTGCGTTACATAATTAGATGTTGCTGGAATGTTCAGGTGCAACGGGCACATAGATATACTGTTACAAAAGTACATTAGTACAAAGGTGTATATGCTTGTTACAATAATAAGGTTAACATTTATGAACATTGTAAACATTTATAAACAAAGTATTGAATGCAAATATTATATTACTGAACTGTATTTGATTTATTTAATGAATGTAATTTTTATGCTGTTCTTTATATTATCAAAAAAATTATGAATAATAAACACAGATGGTCATACAACAATATTTACATAATTTATAAAGTATATTATACAGAGCTCATTTTCATGTAACGTATTTGCAAGAAATATATATTAAATATTACAAGTTGTGTTTTTGTTAAACATGTGGCACTATTTAAATAACGTTGTTATGTATGCATTTCCTACATAATATTAAATAAACAGGATTTTATGAATTTCGGTAAACGTAATTTGGATGATATAGCACATTCCTACTGCTTATTGACACTACTTTTTCCTACTACTTGTATAAAATCATATTAAATTGTATAAATGTAAACAAAAATAATTCAGATTATATAATTATAAGGTATTCTGATTATCACATAATACAATTTAGCACATTTCAAAAAGTAGTGAAAATATATTTCATGCAGTAATTTTAATTTTAATCTTAATTTTACGTTACTTTTAGATGAAAAATAGGATACTATTTTCAAATAATTTGATTACAAATTAATTATCTATCAGGCTAGTTAATGGGTGTTTCCTGTCAATGTTTTCGCTTTCCCTTTTTGGATGCTGAATTTTTCTACAATTATTCAAACTGAAACTGAATAAATAAATAAACAAACAAATATCGCATTGTTCAGCGGCACTTTGTGTTTTAATTGCAGCTATAGCATTAATGGAACATCATCCATACCGACGCCGTGATTCTTACTCTCGCGTAGAAGTTTTCTCTCTCCATATATTCTCACTACTTTCGGAAATAAAAAAAGTTTATACGAAAACCTGAGGGAATCAAACAGAGTGAAAGAAACTTCACGGATCGATTATTATTATTCATTTTTATTGCCATCTTAAAGTTTTTCTGATTCTCAGCAATGAATTTATTTCCTTGTATAGTATTCCATATTTACTATAACTTTAGACATCGAATTTTGTATTCCGCAACATTTGTGATAAAATAATGTATTTTTCTTAGTAACGTTTATTTTATATATATTATACGTATGCACAGTGATATTTTACCTATTTCAGAGCTCTTTAGAGCTAAATAATGCGCTCATTTCAGAGAATTAATTATTCAAAATGCGAAAGTATACTGTGTTCTTCGGTATTTCTCCACTTCTGTTAATGATATGTATATTTCAAATATGTCATTATACAAGTAATACGAAATGACCGAAATCCATAAAATCCTGTTTATTTGATATGAGGGAAGGCATAATATGACAACAATAATCTGCATCGCATAATATAGTGTACACATAGTTGTCTGAATATTTTCGGAGTTTATCATAATAAAATCATATACAATTTATAATAATATTTGGTGAACGGAAGAACTTAGTCTAAAACAAAGCGATCTTAACATTATAAAACAGATAGAAATGCTTTAAACTGATAAACATATAATTGCTGCACCACAATATACTTACTAAGAAAACGAAATAGTTATATTGGTGGTCTCCAGCCAGTTGTGTTAACTTATGTTCAAGGTGGTTTTGTTTTTGTCCCAAAAATGAAGGAGTTCAAATTCACAACAATGGCTGTTTACATTGGTTAGTTTCATGTTCAATCGGATCCAATAAAATTGTTATTTATTTTAAACGTTACTAAAATACCGGACGATCTCGCTAAACAATGATGTCATATTTATTCATATGATGTAGGAACAGGAAGGTTTGATTAGAACAAGTAGAACAAGAACAAGTATAAGGTTTGGTTAGATTGCGGATTGTTTGCAATATTATTGTTTGATATTATTTATGGCCAAAGAAAAATGCGTAGTCACCTAATAGATGTTTTAATAAAGGGGAATTACCACCATTTCCTTGTGTTAAAACAGACAAATTCTATTAATAAAGATAAATTTTTTATCAATGAAAGAAACTAATCAGAATGGCAAATATCACGGCGATCAGCTCATATTTATAAAACTAAAGATAACACTTTAAATTTATCTGATACATTCAATACTTTAAAAATAGATGAAAACATTAAAAAACAAAAAAATACAAATAAAATAATAACATTTGAAATATATGATTCTGAACCATCTCAAATAAAAAAAGACAGAACTACATTTAATAATAGGAATAAAGTTCCAACATATAATAAAAATTATGGTTGTTACTTTATCATCTACAACGCTTACGAAAAGCCAAATTAGTTTATTGGAAAAAGGTAAATAGGATTTTTAGCCACACCAATTTTTCTTTTAGTAAAAATATAAATTTCTGAAAGATATAATACTTTTTTTATAGAAGTCTACGTCTTTAATAATATTTCATACGACTTCCATCTACGGACAATTGAACAGGTCCCATGGGCCAGAAGATAGAAATTTTCTTCTTGAATGTTATATTGAATCTATTTTATCTGATGTAATATAAAATTAACCAATATAAAAACGAATAATAATTTATCGAATGATGAACTTCAATCGAGTCTGAAAATATAATTATTAAGTCAGCCGACAAAGGTGGCGCGCGCTTTTGTAATCTTAAACCGTTAAGACTATATTAATGAAATTAAATCCCAACTTAAAGTTCTGAATTTTATGAAGAACTTAAATCAGATCCTACAACAGACAACGAAAATTAAATATTTGAATTTATTTTAAAATATATAACTTTTGAAGGAAATACTAACTACATCACTAATGGAAACAATGTATGTAAGTTCTTTATATGCAAATATTGATCATTCAGAGCATATGAATGCGGTCAAAGAACAGTAGCACTTATATGTAATCTTCTTTAAATGATTTTGAAGTTTAATTATTTTCGATTTATGGATACATTATTTCTTTAGGTAAAAGGTACATCAATGGGAACTCCAGCATCATCAACATTCGCTAATTTATTTATGTCCCAAATTAGAGACGGATATGTTAAATATATGCATAAGAAAAAAAGAAGAAAACAAACTTTTATCAACTTAAGATAAATTGTGATATATTTTGAAGATATCTTTTTTATTTGGAAAGACTCTGAAGCCGACCTTTATGAATTTTTAGATTTTATTCAAAATGATTCATTTAACAATAACATGAAATCAAAATTATCATATGATGTCAAGTATAGTAATCAAACGGGTAAACTCTTTAGATTTAAATATTTCAATCGAGGATGGATAAATAACAACATATATATATACACAAAACCAACAGACACCCATAATTATTTAAAATTTAATAGCTGTCATCTTAACATACTTAAAAGTCAATTCGTTCGACTTCGTAGAATATGTTCCAATAAGAATACGTTTATAAAACAAAACAATTGATTTCAAACAATATTTTTGAATTAATGGTTATCCAATATATATGATTAACCAGAGTTCAGACTATAGTTTAAAACAGAATCGTGACTTCCTTTTTGTGAAAAAAAATTCTTCTGGAACAACCTATAGTACCTTGTATACATGTAGTAACATACCAGGCTAGATTAATACATTTACCAAACATTTTGATTAACAACTTTAAAATAATCACTAATAGTAACACAAAAGAACTTTCCACGACATTCCCAGATACACCTCGTGTAGCTTATAGACGTCTTCCAACTCTAACAAATAGATTAAAACATTCAGATATAAAAGGAAAAAAGAAACCACAACTACATTGTAACAATAAATAATTAATGTAGCAGACCTAAAAAAAATAGTCTCAACTGAAGAAATATTAAAATAAAAAATGGTGGAACATGTGAAACCAAACATTGTGCATATGCAATTATATGCAAACAATATAAAACTATAAATATTGGACAAACAGGGAGACCCATTTCTGTAAGATTATCAGGACCATAGAGTAATTAATACAAAGAGATTTCACTTTTATACTGATTTGTACGGTATGCAGTTCAATACAACTAACTTGTTACCCGAAAGCTTTTGTAAAATATGTAACTGACATCGGTAAAATAGTTTTAGATATACAGGCTATAAATTATATTTTATAGACCACTTACGCATGTAAAATTGTATGAATATATATGTTAACTATTAAAATCAATTTAATAAAAGATATCAACACTACTAATTTGTTAATCATTTACAATAAATGTATTAAAATAAAACGATTTTCTATTGACGACACTTTACAAGGTCATGTATGTAAATTCAATTAGTGTGAAATCTCTATATATGTATTAATTACTCTATGATCAGGACATACAGTAAGTCTGATATAAAATCAGCAAGAATGGGTAAATTAAATGTATTGAAACGGCAGAGAACACTTCAACCTACCATATCATGCTGAAAATGACATACATATTACGTTATACTCGATCATATTGAAAGTTGGAATATCGAAGACCAACTTAACAAGGAAGATTTTTACATTTCATTTGTAAAGACATTACATTCAACAGGGATAAATTATAATCGATGCAGTGAATTTGCAAAACATTTTTATAACGCAATTCAATTCTTTATTATGTTATGTTATTGATTGTAATATATATTTGTTTCTCTCCTTAATTAAGGATTTTTTGTAAACAATGTTCATTGATTATAATCCCAATTTTAAATTGAATTTTCAAATTTAAATATTTTATAAATTTTAGTATTTCTCCATACGTATAAAAATAGTTGTTTATACAAATTTTGATTATAAAAGACTAATTTAAAAAGGCGAAATACAATTTATTCTTCATACGGCGGTTATGTTTTTATTATATGTTTGTATTTTTCATTAGCTGATTCAGAATCATTATTCCTTATATATGTGTAATAATAATGCATTATTATATACACATAGCATTTAATACTTATTTAATTTGTGTCAATAATTATACCGGTATTTTGTAAATAAATATGCTACGTTTATGAACATTATTCCTTACATCTCAACATCTGAGTAAAACACTTAGTTATGAAAAGGATTTGACATTCTAGGTTACGTCCCAGAAAACGGTCAGCATTAACAGGCTAGTTTTCTTGTTTTTCCTTTTAGATTGTCACATTAATTATCGATTGGAAAAATTCTTCACTTAAATCTCTTATTGTATGTCAAAAACTACACAACATAGCATCACTGTCATTGTAAATAATAGTCAGAGAGATCATTAAGGCAACTCATGCAAAAGGAAATTGGTTTTATTGCGTCTGGTGGGATACGCGAATATCAAAAATAAAACTGCTCACCAATGCAAAACAATATATACAAGCCATTTAATGGCACGTGGTAAATTTCGAATTTCGAAGATCATTTATCGATTTCCTTTCTTACTCCATAATTTATAATTATAGTAATTAAATACTGTTAACAAAGTAAGAAACGAACTGGCATGTTGGATGCAAAACCAATTGTTACTAAGTTTTTTTTTAATTACTTTTTAAAACTGACATACGTCAAAATTAAAGATATAAGAATCGCCCTTGATTTGATGTTAAAGTAAGTTAAAGTAAGGGAAATTAAGAAAATTATATATATATATATATTTTTTTAATTTGGATATTTGTGATGCGTCAAATTTATGTATTGTGCGAAATATGCATTCAACAAATGAAAAATGTGAACAAATATATACGATCCGATATATTACAATAGGCTACAGAGTAGTTTTCTACCAATTGTTTAAATTATATATTCTACTTTCAAGTAATTATAAAAATCAATGCAATCATGACGGATTATCGTATAATTAATATATATGCAAATGATATGGTTCTGTGAACGAATATATCGTTTGTAATTTTCTCCATATATTCGCTTTTAAAACTAAAATTATAAATTCATCGTAATTTTGCAATCGATAATATTATGCGTATTTTCACTTAGTCGCCATTTTCGGAGGGAGACACGTTTTATAGTTTTAAATAATGAGTTCTATTATTATATAGTATTCAATCAATGGTAAGCGGACCAGTTACATATATATGTTTATATATTTTACTATCTACTATACTCTGTATCGTATAACTGGATAGATTATTTCAATAGAAAATGCTGTTATTTATAAACCTTTATTAAACATAACAA